>PVLC010005464.1:0-34564 GCA_004027655.1 Graphiurus murinus
GTTTTCCCCTTTACAATTCCTCCCGTACCTGACGAAGAGAGAAGGAGTTTCTCCCGTGAGGAGAAGGAGTAAGAGAATAGGGAGGGAGTAAGAGAAGAGAGAGAGAGAGAGAAGAATAAAGAAGCTTGCACCATTCCTGTGTGTTTGTCGTCTCTTCGGGCCCTTGCGGGCAAGGGTCCGGCGCGGGGGACGATAAGTGTCTCACACTTAAAATGAATAGATAGCCAAAAACAATGTGGCATAAGAGGAAAGCTTTCAACATAAGAGATAAAGAGATAAACTATCCAGGAAAAAAAAATAGATCTTAGAGGAAACAAACAATACAGAGAGCATAAGAAATTATATTACCTCATAAAACAAGAATACGACATTATGATAAAGGACCAACCATAGAATAAGACTCTTCGAGAAAAATAAAAAGAATTGACATGGTTAAGCATGTAGAAAATTTAACTGACTGGAATAAGTCAGGAATGATGAAGCATTTGGGGAAAAATAAAAATGATTTGCAGAAAAGAAGGCAAATATAAAACAAAGAAATTATAAACTCTTGGAAAATCCAAGGGTCATATAAGAAATGAAACATAATTTAACTCTCTGCTTGATTAAATAGTGAGAAATATTTGTATAACCAAAATGAAATATGGGGGGGGGCTGATTTAACTAAACATTGTGCTATAGCTATATTTGGAAGCTGCAGGAGGGAAATGGAAAGGAGAATTGGCATATGAGGATTATATCCTCCTCTATCATGATAGGAAATTAATGGAAAAGGGCTAAAAATGATAGGTAGGTAAATACAGAAAAGTTGGAGGCAAATACTAGAAGAACTGTTAAAAACTAAGAGCTAGGGAAGAGGAGGTTGAAAGAGTGGATGCGGGACTGGCGTTTTCAGTATGTGCCTTCTAAGATCACTTGATTTTCAAGTTATAAATGTGTTGCTTTGATGAAAAAAATTAGTTTTAATTATTGATGAAAAACACTGCTAAGGGTTGAGATAGACTTGCTTGAAATTCATGAACAAGGCCAGGTGTTGAAATCCACGAACCTGGCCTTGTTCATGGATAATCCCAGCACTTGGGAAGCCAAGACAGGAGGGTTTCAGGTTCAAAGTCAGCCTCAGTAACTAGTGAGACTCTGTTTCCCAATAAAAAATAAATAAATAAATAAATAAATAAATAAATAAATAAATAAATAAATAAATAAATAAAACAGGGCTGGGGATGTAGTAGCTCAGAAGTAGAATGTCCCTGGGTTCAATCCTCAGCACTAGACATCTACAAGAAGGAGGAGGGGGGTGGAGAAGGAGGAGAAGAAGAAATCCATGAACAAAACAAAAGGTACTATAAGCTTCCTCTGATATACAAGTAAATGTTCAAAAAGTGCCAGCAAGTACTATTTTTATAATAGCGAGCAGAAAAACCAGCAAACTTTGCAAGATCATTGCCCATCCATTTCTGGCCTTTGTCTACAACTGGCAGAGATTTTTTATGTGTCAGCTACAATATTTAGACCTGTCTTGAGAGCTGGGTAATGTGGCTCAGCCAAAGTCAAGAAGAACCCTTAACTTGGAGGGGGAAAAGTAACTTTGCAGGGAAGAATCCTGGAAGACATCACCTTAGCCAAGTGACCAAGGTTAAGTTCCCAGGGGATAATATGTGACTAGGATTAAAATTACTTCAAATAAGAAACTTCTTTTTTCCAGTACTGGGGATTGAACCCAGGGGCATTCTACCTCTGAGCTGCACCCCCAGTCCTATTTTTTATTCTTTATTTTGAAACAGGACCTCACTAAGTTGAGGAGGACCTCGCTAAGTAGCTGAGGCTGGCTGAGAATCTGAATCCTCCAGTCTCAGCTTCCCAAATATTGGGATTACAAGTGTGCGCCACCACATCTGGCAAGTAAGAAACTTTTAAGAAAAGCCTCATAGAAGAGAAGAAAGAAAAAATCAATAGACAATCTACAGAAATACAAAGTGGTCAAAAGAGATGAAAGTATGCCATAGATGCCCTAATAATCATTAATGTAACATTTAAACATTTTTTATATCTCTTTAGCCTTCCCAAGATGGCAAAAGTTTGAGAAGAATGAAAACTGTTATATGTCATGGAAATATGGGGGTAAAACTCCCCTGAAATACTGCCTTTCATTATAAGTAGAAATGTGATAGTGACCTTTTTGGAAATAGACATTGTTCTATCTTTTAAAATGAAAAACATCTACGTTCAGTCTCAACTATGATCCCTTCTCCTTGGAATCTATCTGATAAAAGCAAGAGCCCATGGGGAATGAATGACCATATATTCAGTGGCATTCATGGCAAATAGCCAACCAAACCCCAAATTAAATATAAACAAGAAGGAAAACAAACGAAAAGCAACAAATCACCAGAAACTAAACTAATAAAAAGAATTAGATCTATAGCAAAAAAAAAAAAAAAACTTGGAGAGATTTAAGAATATACTCTTTCATATTTTTTTTTCTTGCCTCCCTGGCTTCTAGACAAGGTAGTTGATTCAAGGTAGTTATCAAGAATTACCTGGAATAGGAAGGGTTACTGTGGATAAAGGGATAAAGATGTATGCAAAGGAAAGCAGGGAAGTAAGATAGCAAAAGACTGCATTAAACACAAATATCCCCCAAAATAAAAAGCAGCATGCATAAGACAATCTCATTTATGTCAAATATGCATTATGTGTTTGTACAAAATTTACGTATATGCAAAATATTGTGAGCAAGTGACTAATAGAACCATCTCAGGGTGGTAGGATTTTAAAAAGCTCTTTCTATAATTTTATACATTGTTCAAATTATCCCAAAGAGTGTATGTTAATTATATCAATTGAAACAGCAATAAAACTATTTTCATTGGGGATGGGGAGGTGGGGGGCTTGCCAAAGATCTATTTATCAACCTTGAATTTATTTGATGATTTCTTTCACACAAAATTATAACCAGCATGTCCCAGGACAGTCTTTTATATTACTGTGTGATAAAATAAGTAGTGTTTACTTTATATAATCTAATGCTCCCTCTCTCTTGCTCTGAGGAGGGTCCTTGGCATTCTAAGAATTGTTAAAAAAAAAGTCTACATGCCCCATTACTAAACCTGAAATTGTTTCCCGTGTTTGATTATTGTCTGCTCCATGATTGTGCTATTCCTCCAGTGCAGACCAGGAAATGAGGGCTGAGAGGAACTGAAGCCCCATCGCACGATGGAGAGCTATCCCAAACATGGCCCCTGGGTGCTTGTAGATAAACTGGAATGAACTGGGACCCTTAGTCTCCCAGGTCAAGTTTTCCATCTTGCTATAGCATAAACTCCTATGCAAAATCACCCTCCCCTGTACCCTTCTCTGGAGCAAAGCGAGGCTGCAGGCTCAGGAGGGAGAACCAGGCCCCCCAAAGAATGCCCCTTGGTCAGAGAACCACTATTACTCCTCTCTCACCAGTCCATGGAAAACAAACACGGACCAGTCAGCGAACTTTCAAGAGTGATAATGGGCTGGGTGTGGTGGCACACGCTTGTAATCCCAGCATTCAGGAGGCTGAGACCGGAGGATCCAGGTTCGAGGCCAGCCTCAGCTACCTAGTGAGGCACTCCGCAACTTAGTGAGACTCGGTTTCAAAATAAAGAATAAAAAATAGGGCTGGGGGTGTAGCTCGGAGGTCGAATGCCCATGAATTCAATCCCCAGTACCGCAAAAAAAAAAAAAAAAAAGAGTGATAATGTGATAATGGGGCTGCTTTCAGGTCCCAGTCATTGCTGCAGCCTGGCTGCTCCTTCTGTGAGCCTGTGTCATCAGAAGCTCCTCGCCAGCAAAACTCCCGCAGTAGAAGACCATCTGGAGAAGAGCCCGGCAGAAGCCTTGACACCAGCATTCTGGGCGCTGGGAGGATGACCTGCAGGCCAGAGCAGCAGCCCAGCAGTGACCTGCCTGTCCACAACTGCTTCCCTCAGGGCACATCCTGCACCCACTTAAAAAAAGGAGGAAGACTCTTAGAAGAATAAAACCAGAGCCATTAAAAATAGAACCATTGGCTCTTAAAATCATTAACTTCTTTAAAAACAATTTTTTTTGGTACTAGAGATTAAACCCAGGGTTATTCTACCTCCAAGATATACCCTCAGCCCTCTTTATTTTGAAAAAGGGTCTCGCTAAGTTGCTGAGGCTGGCCTCAAACCTGCAATCCTCCAGTCTCAGACTCCCAAGCACGAAATTACAGGCATGCACCACCATGCTTGGCTAAATTTTATTTTTATATACATAATAATTGTACACATTTGTGATGTACAGCGTGATGATATGATACATATATACAATATGTGATGATCAAATCAGGGCAATTAGCATATCCACTAACTCCAACATTTATCATTTCTTTGTATTAAGAATATTCAAAATCTTCTCTTCAAGCTATTTTGAAATATACAGTAAACTCTTGTTGACTGTAGTCACCCAACTGTGCTACAGAACACTTGACTTTATTCCTCCTATCTAACTGTACTGGGGGTTATGTTAACTAGCCTCTCCCTCTCCCCCAGGCCTCTCTAATTACTTTTCTACTCTGAGCACAGGGACCAAGGAATCCTAGAATCTCAGCATTAGATGTTACCTCGGAGTTTATATTGTCCTATCTGATAGGACCCCACAGCAGCGACAGGTATTTCTTGAAGCTGAGTACAGTGACATTGTGACCGTGACACCTTGTGAATGTGGTAACATGCCCAAGGTAGAAAAAGTGAGAAGTCTTTCTGCAGCCTCTAACTTTTGAAACAGTACACAAGGCAAGAAAACGTTCTTTCCTGGTCATTCTTTTCCCTGCTACTACCTAGAAGTTTCTGATATTCTTTTTTTTTTTTTTTTTTTTTTTTGTGGTACTGGGGATTGAACTGAGGGGCATTCTACCTCCGAGCTACACCCCCAGCCCTATTTTTTATTCTTTATTTTGAAACCGAGTCTCACTAAGTTGCGGAGTGCCTCACTAGGTAGCTGAGGCTGGCCTCGAACCCGGATCCTCTGGTCTCAGCCTCCCGAATGCTGGGATTACAAGTGTGCGCCACCACGCCCCGCTTGTCTCTGATATTCTTGAACTCTCAAACTAATATTCTCATTCTCTCTCTCTCTCTCTCTCTCTCTCTCTTCTTTGTGGTACTGGAGACTGAACCCAGGGGTGTCTGCACTGTTTCTGTGATGTTGGAAAATTTCCCATCATGCTACCTAATTGAAACCCAGGGTTTAGTGCTTTGTTCATGTTCTAAAGTTGGAAAGCTCCTTAGGCCAGTTACACCTGGATCTATTTAGTTTTTGTTTGCTTGTTTGTTTGTTTTGTGGTACTGGAGATTGATCCCAGGGGCTTCCACCTCTGAGCTACACCCCCAGCCCTATTTTATATTTTTATTTTGAAACAGAGTCTCACTAAGTTGTGGCAGGCCTTGTTAAGTTGCTGAGGCTGACCTTGAACCTGGGATCCTCCTGTCTTAGCCTCACAAGTACTGGGATTACAGGTGTGCACCACTGTGCCTGGCTTCCTGGTCTCTCTTAAAGCTTCATCTTAACCTCTGAGAAGCTTGGAGGAGGAAGAAGAGGCTCCAGAAATTCTTTAAAATACCTTCACCACTGCTCCAGGATCCAGTCTTACAAACCAATCCTGAAAGAAACAAGAAAAACTGAGGGGTTCTTTCTCTCCACTGCAGAACTATGAACTATTTTAGTTGGTATTTTTTGTGTCCCCCCCTCACATTTTTAGCTTTTATATCTAAAACAAATAAATAAGAGCCTGTTCTTTGAACTCTATAGAATCTGAGCTAATTCAGTCCTCTCCTTCCTCGCATCCTTTGTAGACTCTGGCCACAGCCCATGAACATTAGAAAATATCTTGTCGCCCACTCAACTCCCTGTCTCATTCTTAAAGAAAAATATTTATATTATGCCACTGAAAGGGTTTCCATGGCAGTGATGACTGTAACTCTGTTGCCTTAGCAACTACTTGAGTCCATCTTGAATGATCTGAAATCCCCTTCACAGACAAATAAGGAAAATTTGCGGAAAGTGTGATTCCACTGCTGGGGAAGCCCTGAAAGACATCTCCTCACCCTGTAGTTCTCCCTCCAGCTCCTTCTCAGTCTCTCCTGGAGTCTCCCCATCTGTACATTCACTCGGGAACTTTCCATGTTTCCTGTTCTTCTAAGTGCTTGCCCTTGCCCGCTTCCTAGTACTCTACTCCACTGCATAGATGCTGCCCTGAGCTCTGCAAAGGGTTAAGGATTGGCATGCAAAGCCATGCCAAAGATAACAGGAGGCAGAATAAATACACACATCATCTTTTTATAGAACCCTGCTGCTCGCCCCTGGAGACTGGGTGCACGTTTCTCTCTCAGCCTAAAAGCAGTTCTGAGCAGAAAGTTTAACAGGAAAGACCAGTCTGCTCCTGGTCATAGCATGTTGACAAGCCCCCTCTCCCAGGTTTCAGTTTCTTCACCTGTAAATAAAGGAGTTGGGTAGAGAGTTTTATACACAAGGAATGTTTATGAATTAAGAATGTGTCATCCTCTCTCTCCCAAAGGCACCAGAGAGTTCTCTTAGCATTCCTGCAGGGAACTCACACAGGACACTGGGACAAGAGACTCCTGGAGTGAAAGGGAGCATGCCAGGATTGCATGAGCAAGTGTCTTTTTGGTTATAACACAGCATGTGTGCATGTAGAAAGTGTCACATCGTCAGCGTCATTACTGGCACAGTAAGCACTAAACTTCAGAGTCGTTCTAACTCAAAATCTTCTACTTTCAAAGGTACCCCCACAAGCTGATTAAATAAGTAAATGACTACTCTCTGGGAAGCAGAAGCTTTTTTTTTTTTTTTTTCCCAAGAGGAAATATATTCAACGCAATTCATGCCGATGTCTGGAGTTTCTTTTGCCTCTTTCCTTATTGAAAAGTAGCTTGAAAAGCTAGAAATGCTGACCTGTTTTCTTTCATTCTTCCTCTTGCTTCTAACCAACAGAGAGGAAGACTTTTTTTTTTAAGAGGGAAAGAGCAGTTTAAATAATTTTTATCATTTTACCAGTGGGCTAGAAAATCACTTTACCAGTTTGGCTTAGAGACTAGGAGAAATGTAACAAATTATGGAGAAAAAGGAGAGAAAAAGAGGAGAAGCAAACACACTTCAGAGGAAAGCTGAAATGCCTCACCAAAGCCCTTCTTGGAAAGTATGATGTCTACAAATGTGCATCAGAATGGTTCTAACTTTTGACCTAACTGAGAAACAGGATGGGACAGGAGTTAAGAAGTGGTTTTAGAGCCATACAGAGCTAAGTTCAGAGCCTGTGTCTGACACCCTCATGACCATGACAGGTCACTTCACCTCTCTTAGCCTCAGTTTCTCTACCTGTAAAATGGGAGAACCAATATCTATGCAGTAGGGCTAACTATGATGGTTAGTTGTATGGGTCATTTGGCTAGGTTAAATAGTGTCCATGTATTAAACCAAACATTATTCTAGTTATAGATGTTGCTATGAAGGAATTTTACTGATGAAGTTAACATCCTCAATCTGATGAGTCTGAATCAATGAGGTGGCGGCCCTCAGCAGTGTATATGGGCCCCATCCAATCAGTAAAAGGCCTTAAGAGCAAAAAATTGAGGTTTCCTGGAGAAAAAAAATCTGCAAGAACTTCCTTCTTTGCAGCATTAACTTCTGCCAGAGCTTCCAAACTGCCCTATCAGTTCTGGACCTGCCAGTCCCCTGCCCCCAAGTGCATAAGGCAGTTCCTCAGTATGTGCTACATATTTCATACTGTGAACTTTATATCTATTTATCTATCTTTCTGTCTACCCCTTCTGATTCTTTGGAGAGCCCTGACCAAAACAGACTTTTTGGGGATTAAGATAGTATACAGGTGCTAGACATGTTTGCTGGGTCTACCCAACTGTAGCCTGTGCAAAGAGGAACTGGCTTGTCCACATGCCCTGCTGACTGAGAGACCATATTTTGTCCCTACATCCCCTCTTGCCCGCTAACCACAGCTGATGGAGCTAGCTGGAGTAGCCCCCTGACCTAAAAGCAGCCAATCATGGCTTGGCCTGATCTGATTCAAAAGGATGAACCAACCCAATTAATTTTCTTTGGAGCCTTAATAGGAACTAAAGAAAGAATTCACCAGTTGGTAGAGGACAAGTCAGGTCAATGGAGCACAACTGAAAAGGCACATCATTGGCAGTCATGGAATAAAACTTGTCTTATCCAGCCCACACAGTGTTCTGGTTTTGTAAATCTGTTACAAATCTTTAAAATTTTGGAGATTTTGCATAAAACCCCCAGCTCTTTGGCATCTCTTAAGAAGCCATGAGTTCTGTAACACAGGGTCTACATGGCTGAAGTCAGCTGGAGCTGGGGTGCTATCACTGCTAGCTTTGAATGAGCAATGTGTTCTCCCATCCATCAACCTCCAGCACACCCTATGATTCTGCATCTGTTCAGTCTCACACTCGGGTTACCTGCCTGACACATGGAAGCATTTGTGCAATCTTGTACATATATATTGGTGCAACCCTGAATTAGATGGAAAGTCCCTTGACTGCCTTCTCAGAAACTAGAATTGTCTTGCATCCAGAGCCAGAATTATGGAGACCAACTTAAAAATGGTTCCTATTCCCATGGGAAATGAAACTGACCAAAGTATATGTGTGCCTGGACAAATATATAACAGCGAGCCCCACTGTTATTTGTAATCATAAGGTACCAATTAAAAATTATTAAAGAGCTGGGCATGGTGGCACACACTTATAATCCCAGCATTTGGGAGGCTGAGACCGGAGGATCCGGGTTCTCGGCCAGCCTCAGCTGCTTAGTGAGGCCCTCCCAACTTAGTGAGACCCTGTTTCAAAATAAAGAATAAAAAATAGGGCTGGGGGTGTAGCTCGGAGGTAGAATGCCCCTGGGTTCAATCCCCAGTACCATAAAAAAAATATTAAAGAAAAGGATCAGGTTCCTATTCCCAGATTTCCTTGAAGCTCCCCTTAATCTTCTGCATGGAACTTGACAAACAGTCCCTTTTGTAAAACTGACTTGAATGGATCTTTATTCCTTGCAATAGAAAAACCCCACATGTACAGAGGTCATAATGAAAACTCTCCTTTTCTTCCCAAGTCTCTCCAAGACTGCAGTTTGTACAGTGGGCTGCTAGCTACAGAGGACTCCAAGAAACACTGGCTGATGTTTGGGAGGGTGTGCCCTAGGTATTTGCTGGGGCACTAGGAACCAGGGACAGGCTCATTTTTGCTGGGGAAGATACAGTAGGTTGGCTAATGAGCCAACAGTTTTGTGGATACCAAAGTAACTCCAACAGGTACCTACTGCTTGCAACTCCATGGGGCCAAGTGTAGGCAAGGCATAGATTGCTTGTCTGGATGCCTGACCACCTCAAAAGCAGTTTCCTGAGGGCTTTGGGGAAGCTGATCCACATGAGCAATTAGAAAGGGCCTTAGCCCTGGTCCCAGGGCAGCCTGAGCAAGGTTGTATTACTTGAGGAGCTCTGGGCAGAGGCTGTTGAGACCAGTATGGAAGTATATAATGTATCAACAACTGGCATGGCTGAACCTGTAACTGTAGGGCTTTAACACAGAATAATCACTTGTGAAATAGTCATCATGGACACTGGGGACTTGTTACAAGTTGGCCATGAGTAGCATTGATACCTTAATGGGTTAATGCTGGCACAGTCCTAAGAATCTTCCTTTGCTAAGTGTTCGTAGGCTCTCTAGATGTCCTCTTTTGGCAAGGATTTGGGGTCAGACTGTGTGTGAGCTCCAGGGGATTACAGTTTGTTATCACTGACTCCCAGGTACCTGGCCACGAGCCACATAGCTCAGTGAACAGTGAGGTCTTTATCTTGCCTTCTAGATACAGGCTGGTGGTGTTATGTGGATCAAAATACCAGTGAAATGATGGAAAAGGACTTTTAAGCACTCATTCCCCTGCAGAAACATCCATTCGAACAACTATCCAAGCACACACATATACATGAAAAAACCTTCATAAGAGCTAAGGAAACCAGATGAGAGATGATAGCACCTGGGTACAGACCAGGAACAAGAGAAGATGCTTTAAAGAGGGTAGGAAGGACAGTTTTACCTTACCTGTGTCACCCCTCCCTCAAGCTTGGGAAGCACAGTGCAGAGAGAGATAGCCTCCATGTGGTGGGAGGAGAGGGAAATGAGAGCCTGACTTTACCTCCAACTCCAACAACCAGCTGCCCCAGTAAAGCCCAGCTCTTGGAAAGCCCCCACAGTCCTGCAATCCATCCCCACCGCTATCTTCTTTACAAGCAGCCATTATTAATTTCTTCAGTGTTCTTTCACACAATACACCCCCAAATTTAGTGATGCTTTTAAAATACAACAGTCCCAGTGTGTGTCTGAAGTCAATTCACATCAGGTAGGAGGCTGATTTCCTCCCTCCCAGTCCACACCTCTGACTGGTGTCTCTTCACATGCACCTGGGGAGATCTCAGGACCTCCCCGTGTCACCTCCTTCTACCAGCTCTAACAGCACATTTCAGGTCTGCATGTTTGCACAAGGTCAAGTGTTGTGTGAAACAATGAGGTTAAGAGACACTACTTTAAGTAAGCTAGTTTTAACAAATAACAGGTGAATATATTTCCTTTCCTATATGTCTATGGGTCCTGAGTCAGTCTCTAACCAAAATAAACTCCCACAAGTCCTGCTTAAGCCTTCAAATCAGTTTCTTCTGGCAAAAGACCTCTATTAAGCACCTATGTATATCAAGTCCTATATAGGTGCAGGGTGGGGGGAAGATACCACCTAAGATAGTGTCTATTGTCAATGAATACACACTATAGAGCTTTAGAATGGGAAGGCAGAAAAAGGCAGGAGACTATAGGGTCCATCTTTTCATTAATCTAGGGAAGAAAATGAGCCCAGGGTGGGACCTGTCATTTCTCCAGAGTTCCACAGCCAGACCTAGAACCTGGTTCTTGGATGCTTTAACCAAACTTTGTTATTCCATCAAGAATAACACTTAGAACAAAGGGACGAACCCTAGGTTTCCAGGGATGTGGCCTAGAGAGTGAAATGGGCTGAGCAAAGAATGTTAAACAAGAGGTACCCATCCTTCTAGAGGCAAACCCCGTGCCTCCACCTCCAGCACCTCATCCAACCTACTCAAAGCCAGGAGCAGGTAGAGAAAGTCAGGCTAAGAGTAGTCCATCAGCTCTGCCTGGTTAAACACCCTATTAATTGAAGTTGGTTTATTTCTATGGCTTAGCCAAGGGCTCAACTTTAATGGGCCTAAGAATTGCCTGGGAGGTGAAAGGTGGATCCCTCCACACACACCCCCACCCTGGAGATTCTGAGCTGAAACCTGCTGTGGCTAACCACAGGCCAGTGAAAGCCAGTGGGGAAAGGACAGAGCATTGGGCTGGCCCCTGAGACTTGGAATCAGGAGCTGGCTAGGTGAGGCAGCTATGTGGACAAATCCCTTAATTTCCCCTTGTGTCATTACATAAAGAAGTTAGATGGGATAACCCAGTGGGCCCTCCAGTTCTGACATCCCAGGTTGAGTCATCTGATGAGCCCCATACACTCAGACCCCTTGGATGCTTGGCTGAGCAGACAGACAGAGTGACTGGGGCATTGGCCCCTCTGAATTCTACTTGCACACAGCTCTTTGAATAACATTCTCTCCTGCAGATAAACCTGGAGATGAATCTCCGGCCCACTCAGAACACCCCATGCCCACTGGTGCATTTCCGACATGTGGAAACTCCAGGAATGGAGCCTGACTAGAGGATCTACCTGTCTAGGGGTGTTGGAGTCTCCAAATTCTGTTTCCATTCTTTCTGCCATTAATGTGCCTTATTTCTGAGGACACTCATTTACCCACCTGGGAGGGGATCAGCCCACAGACACAAAACACATGTCTTCAAGGGGTGAAGGAAAAAAGAATCCTGGAGGAACTAACTCCAGGCCCAAAAGGTGGAGCCCACCTGCCCTCCCCTCTCTGAGTCTCTGTGCACCCTGGAGGGGAGAGAGTCTTCCGAGTAAGGTTTAAGTTCCAATCTTAGCTCTGCCTCTCACCAGCTGGGGAAAATCCAAGTGAGTAAACTTCTTTCTCCCTCTGAAAAGAAAAAGAAAAAAAAGCAAGATGGGAACAATCAGGCTTACCTGCAGGGTTTCAATAAAAATTAAATCTGATTACATACATGTAAGTGCTTGGCACTTAGAAGGGGCTCAGTAATCCTTGCCCTTCCCTTCTCCGCCTCTCTCGCTGCCGCCCCTGCCTGGGGGAAGGTGTCTCCTACTCAGTCTCTCCAGCCTTAGGAGTCATCTAGGGGTGGGAGAGGGACTCCTTCTCTCTTCAACGTTATTGAAAAATATTCAAAAGAAACATTTACAGGGAAAGTAACTCTGGGGAAACAAAAGGAAACGAACAAAGCAAATATAAATCCATGAAGTGAAATGCAGTTTACAGCTCCTGCAAGAGCCTCTGATAAACCTCCCACAGTTTTCAGGAACAATGGGGCCAGTTGGAGCTGGGGGCTGTCCCCAGGCGAAGATTAAAGCCTTGTCCCTCCCAAGGGACTCCTCTGCCTCTGGGCGCCTTTCTCAGCTAGAGGAGGGTGGGAGGTACCAAGAGGCTCTAACTTGCGGGTCAGCCGGCAGCTCCTCTGTGGCTCCTGCCCTCTGCACACTCTCCCTTGCCACACACCCACCCTGTCGGCACCCCCGCAAAAGATGAAGCCACAGCCCTTCTTGTGCAGAACTGCACAGGGCCGCACAAAGCCCGTCACGACTCAGGCTCAGGGGAGACTTGCTGCCACTCAGGTGGGTGGAGATAAACAGCAGGATTAAGTGGCTAACACAGCTGCTTTCTCTGCATCTGGGCCAGGTCTTGCAGTGTGGGCTGCTGGAGCTATTGAAGGACAGAGAACCAGAGCAGCACGACCCACCCTTGGATTCTCACAGCGCACAGCTGGCCACCCATTCTTAGCCCTGGAGAGGCTGGGCCCTGTAGAGCGCCACCTTGAGGGCAAATCTGTTCAAAGCATAGGCTCTGCCAGAAATTGAGTGAAAAAAGGGAGCCCTAACCTACAGCTCACTAGGATTGAAGGAAGGATGAGGTCCTCAGCTCCCAAAAGCTTCTAGCCCAGACAATCAAGGATAACATTGCAGGCTGCCTTTGCTGGCATAGTCTGAGGGCTGAGGATGGAGATCAGGATCAGCTTGTGGATTTGGTAAGCTTGCCAATGAGTGATTTGAGGAGCCAGGGAGGTGACGCTAGCTCAACCAATTCACTGTCTGCTGGAATACTGAAGGTTGAGTAGAGGAACACAAAGATACCGAGAGGGGAGGAGCAATATCCTGACTGTCAAATACCTCCTGTCCTGCTTCCAAGCTGCCGCTCAGGCTTCCCAGGACTTCTGTGATCTCCCTGATAACTTCCCAATAATTTTCTTCTTTTCCTTAGATCATGTTTTAGGAGTTGGCGCAAACCAAGGTGACTCCCTTCCAGGGCATTACGTTGATTCTTGATAAATTAGCAAGGATTAAGAAGGAAAAATCAAGTCACCAGGGGACCAAGAAATCAAAGAACTTTTCTGCTGTCTTCTTTATTCTCTCTCAAGATGTTGTTGCTTAGTGGTGGGCTGAGAAAAGAACTGCTTAATGCACCATGCTCAAGTGAGTGCTGAGAAGCCAGAAGGGATAGCCGGCACTCCATCTCCATTATTCCCATGAGCTGTGCTTGCATATCACCTGCATTGAGCCTCAGCCCTTCTCCCGTGCAGCCTTGAGGTGAGGGGGAGTGTCATTACAGTCATCGAAAAACTACGATGCTGGCTCATGCTGTGACTTGTTGCTCTGCTCTCATTTAGCCTCATCTATGAGGGAGCTTGTATAGGGTACCCAGAAAAATTAGAGGACCAGAAGGGCATGGACTCCAGAAGGTTCAGTTCAGTTCCTGAGAGCCAAGGGGGATGATGTGACTCTCAGTGAAATCATTAAGGCTAGAGATTCACTCCAATGATACCTGGGATATTGGAGCCGGTTCTGCCTCCCACTAAGGCATGTCAACAACAGAAGATAGAGGGAAATCAGAACAAGAGAAAGAAAAGATTTAGGTGAAGTGAAAGAGGGAAATGGACAGTGAGCCAAAGCTCTGTCATGTCCAAGAGGAAATGGAATGTTTCTGCATCAGAGAATGTGACTGAGACCAATAGGTAGAAGGTCCAGGGCAACAGATTTGCATCAGAGTAAGCAAGGTCTTTTAAACTGAGCAGTGCAGCAGCCAAGTGACTACCATGGGAGGCTGACAGGATCATGGACAGGTGGCCTCAGGAGGCAGTCACCAGGATGAAATCCCAGTCCTGTCACCTAATAGTCAGGTGACCTTGGCTAGTCACTGAGCTTCTCGGTCTGCATTAGAAAGGGAAGGAAATAGCAAGTGGTATCTTCCCAGGGCATCTGTGAAGTTAATACTTGTGAAGGGCATTGAACAATGCCTGGTGTATACATACACCCACTGCACCAGGACTGGCCGCTAGCTAGGGTTATGCTTGTGAGATGGTGAGCACCTCATTGCTGGGAGGGGTGGAGCCAGGGCTTCATAACACATGTAAAGGCCATTCCTGCACTGGAGCAGGGGAGGGCAGAACCAGACCGTGACAGAATAGAGCACGGGCTTTGGTGGCAGATGGCTCTGGTTTCACATCACAGAGCTACCACAGTGACCTCGGACAAACCATAAAATCCCCAGGTCTCAGTTTTCACATCTACAAAGGAGGCTAATGTCTCTCACTGCTCAGCATTATCCTAAGAATGAAGTAATTATGTATATAGATGTCTATTATGTTATTTGCATTTGTTTTGTGTTTTTGACATCTCAAAAGATAGTCGCATAAGTCATTTCCAGACTGATCACCTATATGTGGCGGCTGGCACAGAAGAAGGTGGAGTGGGTGTGATGACTGCTCCCCGTCCTCCTGCCCCAGTACCCCGCAGCTCCCTGGATACCAGAGTTGGTCCTTGGCAGCCTTCTGGCTGGTCTTTTTGTCCTTTCACAGTGAGTGCCAGCTCCTTTCAGGCTGCTTCGTGTGACTCACCCTTATTTGCAATTAACTGTGATGTGCTGCTGGAGGCTTCCATTATAAATGAGGAGAAGAGACACTTTGGCCTCGACAGGGTCTGGCGGGCTGGATTGTTTGAAATTGAGATTCACTGCCAAAGAGGCAGAAGATGAGCCCCTGGGCAGGTCGTGGCTGGCCTGCCTCTGTCCCCCTGCCCAGCTGTGGGTCCTCATGGCAGGCTCAGTCTCTGCGAACTGGCGCACCCTCTCACCTCTCCTTGGTACTGGCTGACTGGCAGGAGCCAGGCTGTGAGGGAGGATGGCAAAGAGACATGCTGTTTCTTTTCTTGGAGTTCATCCTCCATTTAATTCAGGATATTTTAATTGAACACCTACTCTGTGCCAGGGACACTAGAGGATTGGCTGTGGATTTGAGGTTGTCATCACTCCTTAGAAGCTTAGAATCGAACAGGAAATGAAGGTTGATCCATGAGTAGTCTTGAGCCCCAACTATGGCACTGAGCAACTGCCATAGAAATATAGAGAAGAAAGAGACATTCCCACCAGAGAAGGCCTGAGAAGGGCTCAGTAGAGCGGCCATTTGTTGACCACCTATGTGCAAGATGTTCCTCTTAACTCATTTAATCTAGACAACTCTGTGAGGTATAGGATTACTGTTGGTCTTATTTTATGGATGAAGAAACCATGGTTCTGAAAGGTTAAGTAGCTTGCACAAAGCTTGGACCAGGAAGAGGTGGAACCTGGACAAAATTCTCAATCCAAAACCTATGCTTTTCCCAGGAAGCCAAGCTATTCACTTCTTAGAAAAGGCTGAATTTTTCCTGGGCATGAGATAAGGCTGATATTTTATCAGGATTCTCTTGGGGTGGAGGGCTTTCCTTCTGTTTCTGCTTCTAGACAGGTACAAGTTGCTTGCTCCAAGATATAGCTAATGTCCTCCCCGCAGCCCACAGAGGGCTGGTGAGGCCTGATAGCAAGCTCCAGAGGGGCCATTCATTCTGGTTCCTCTCTCAGCTTACACCCGGGATTCAACCCTAAAAAAGAACCTCACTGTCAATCCAAATAGTTCCACCTGTCCACTGAAACCAATAACCCAGATTAATTTAGCACCTGCTGAGAGCCATTACTCAGTTGTGCACCATTAATAGCCCATTCGACTCTCTAAGTAGCTGGGCACAAACACTTCTCTTATGTCACCTCAAGGCAAGTTTGTTCTCAGAGAATTTTAGACTATCAGTGTTAGAAGATGACCAGGTTCTTTGAGATAACCAAATTTAAGGACCTCTTTCAAATTCCACACTGAGGTTCAGAGAAGGGAAGAGATTGGCCTGGGGCCTGGGGGCTTCAAGAAAAGATGTCAGAAGAGATGCTGCACTTTCTATGTGCCATGTCTCTTGGAAGGGGCAGAAGCAAAATTTGCTGAGCACACCTTCTGCAAGTATTTGTCCTGAGTGTCACGCTATCTCACGGAAGCCCTGCACTCCATTTTCAGATGACGAACCTGATGATGTGAGGATTCAGGGAGGTGCCCAACGTCCCATGAGAAGAAGCATAGCAAGGTGGGAAGACACACCACCTGGCTCCAAGATCCCATGACAGTATGGGAGGAGGCAGGTGGTTTGCTTCTACACATTTGAGGGGCTTGCAAAATGGGATTGAGCTTGGTATGGACCCAAGATGTTTAGGACACTTTGGCTGAGGGCCCCGGCCCTGGACCTTCCCACAAAGGAAGGTCTGAGCTGCCCGCAGCAGTGAGCCATCAGCTGCCGGCAGGCGTGAAGTGACACCCAGAGTGCTGGGGAGAGTGTACTTCCATCCCGGCTTTGTTCCTGGATGACTCATGCAGCCCACAGAACAAAATTAATGCCTTCTCCAGCACCAGCAAATTGTATTTCTACCTTAAAAAGTCACAGTCAGCCTGCAGAGGGCCCTGGTTTATCCTGGGGACATGGAGCCATCCTGTGGCCACTTTGCTGGACAGGCCATCAGGCCCCCAGGCCTCCCTGAGGCAGTGTCTCTAAAACTTGTGCTTTGCTCTAGCCAGACCCTCTACTCCTATCAGTCACATATGTCATGTCCCTTGTCTCTTCTGAAGTAAGGTTCCAGACATGACCAAGTGCTGGGGAAGTCCCATCCCCACTTCTCTTCCAGGGTCCCTCTTCCCTGTCGGTGGCCAAGTCACTCAGTCTCTCAAGCTTCCACTCCAGGGACTCTCATCATGGGCCTTCTCTGCTCCCCTCCCGCACCCAGGTCTCAGCGCCCCCTCCTGGCTTTACACTGTCTCCGTGTACATGATACTCAAGATACAATAACAAATATCAGCCAACATTTATATACTAACTTCGTACCAAGCACTGTTTGAAGAAATATATATGTATGCATGCATTCACACCTTAAATTTTTTCACAATCCTATGAGATTGGCATCATTATTATCTTTGCTTTTACAGAGGGGAACTAAGAGCTAAGGAGAGTAAGTATTCTGCTTGGGGTTACTCAGCTAGTTTGTGAAAGAGCTGGAGTCTGAGGTGTGGCAGTCTGTCACCCTAACCACCATGCCACTCTAGCACCAGTCACCCGTCACTTTACCTGTCCACTTCTCACCTTGCTCCTCTATTCTGCAGGCTGCTTGAGAGAGTGCTTATGTCTTATTCCTCCAGGTATCTCTGAGTTCCGCTCATTAGCCAGGCCACAGGAGTGGCTCAGGATGTGTTCATTGAATAGATGCCTCGGTGTCTGACCTCCTACGTGCCACAGCCACTTCACACTGCCTGCAAGCATCTTTGAGACTCTTATGTCTGCACTTCACCTGTGACAAGTCCCCAGCTTTGTTCTTGGTGCTGAGGATGGAACCCCGTTGGTGCTACTTCCAGCTGTGGCTCTGCCTCTGTTTAGGGCTTTGTGCTTCATCCTGCCAGGCTCAAAGAATGGAGTGGGTACTGCACCCCATCCCTGCATCAGTTTTTCTTTTTAATTTCAGAGGGACTACATGGGCACAATAACCAATAATGTTTGGACACCTTCCATAAACCAGACACTGTTCTAGGTGCTGAAAAATGCAGTGGCAGAAGAGAACAAGTCCCCACCAGAGAGGCAGTTACATCCAGGTGGGGGAGCAGACAGTACACAAATAACTGAGGTGCAATATACTGCTGAGTGATGGTGAGTAACAGGAAGAAGAAAAGAGGAGGGAAAGTAACAAGTGATGGGTGGCCAGGTAGGGATTATTGGAGAATATAATGTCAGCAACCTGATTAAGCAAGGAGGAGAGATAGACCAATCTCTAGAGGAAGAGGGTTCTAGGCAGAAGGAACACAGTACAGAGGCTCTGCGAGGAGGGGGCGGGGCGGGGGAGCGGTGCATGTGCAGTAAGATTGAGAAGGAACAAAGAGCCAATGGTTGAGGAGCAAAGTGAGCAAGGGCACGAGTGGTAGCACATCATGCAGATCCTCGTGGAGCATGGTGAGGATTGAGGCTTTGAGGCTTTTTATCCTGAATGTGTTGGAAACACCCAACAGGGCCTGTACATGGGGATGGTGCAGTCTGACCTTGGTTTTAAAAATGTGTTCAACCAGACTTACAGTCCAATAAGAGGCACAACTAAGGGAGTGGGTATTATACAGAGGGAAATAGGCCAAGTGATGTGTACATGAATGTTTGAATCCCACAGCTACACATTGCCCAATAAAAGTACTTTAAAAAGAGACGCAACTAAGTAATCACAATGCTGTTGATATAAGCTTGTGACAAGGGCAGAGTAGGGGGCCTCTGTGAGCACAAAAAAGAGGCTGCTCAGCCAAACACGGAAAGTCAGGGGTGGTTCCTGGAGGACATGGCATTTGCCGTGAGAGCCGAAGGATAAACAGGAGTTGGCCAGGAGCTCAGAGTGTTCTAGGTGGAGGGTCCATGAGCGTGGACAGGGAAATCATGATGCTGATTCTTCCGGAGCCATGGTCTTGGCCGCACCCTTGAGGCCCTCACTCATTTGTCCTTCAGTACCTGCCTTGCCGGCTGCAGGGCTAGCCAGAGCAGGGAAACCCTCTTCTGCTGCTGAACATTGCTGTAGAAATTTGCCACCCCTGGTTCCAACACAAATTTACACTGTTGTTCCAGATGGACCTTTGACCACTCAGCATTTCTTTCCTTGATAATTAACTGCCTGCCACTATTCCTGAAAGCACACTCTCCACACTTCTGTTTCCTTCCTGCTTACCTCTCCCTGAGGGTGACCTGATCTTACATTATATTGCAAACTCTCACCTCCTCCTTTCCTTTAAGAATGCTTACCTCTTAGTCAATCTCCTTCAGTGGTCTCAGAAAAGAATGTGATCATTCCTGTAGATTAAGATTAAGTCCTTGAGGGCTGGGGACGTAGCTCAGTAGTAAAGCAATTGCCCAGCATGCACAAGACCCCAGGTTCAATCTCCAGACCTAGAAAAGAACAACTCAACCCCTTGGAAGAAATTAAGCATATATATTGCCTTGCCTTGCCTGGATTGTATTGCAGTTGCCAAATAGCTCAGGGTCCCCTCCAGCATAAATAAATTTTAAAAAATCAGAATTTGATATTCAGGATCTGAACATCGGGTGTGTGTGTGTGTGTGTGTGTGTGTGTGTGTGTGTGTGTGTGGTGTTGTTAAGGATTGAACCAAGGAACATTCTACCTCCAAGCTATACCTCTAGTCCTTTTCTATTTTTTAGTTTAAAACAGGGTCTTGTTAGAAAGACTTGCTAAGTTGCTGAGGCTGGTCATAAACCTGCAATCCTCCTGTCTTAGCCTCCCAAGATTTGTCCTGGCTATGATATTAATGTTTTTATAAAGTTCCTTGGTAGCCAGGTATTTCCAGTACTTGGGAGGCTGAGGCAGGAGGATTGCAAGCTAGAGGCCAGTCTCAGCAACTCAGTGAGACCCTGTTTCATTAAACATTGTTTGACTATCCAACAGTGGGATATAGTGCTTTGTGACACCCCAGAAGACAGCAGCATAAGAAAATACCTCGCTATTAAATGAGAAAACAGAATTTTCTGTCTTCTATGACTGCAGCTGCATAAATGCATATATTTTTAAAAGCTTGAAGATGAAAGCAAAAAATGATGACAATTAGGGTATTGAGTGATTTTTTTCTTTTCTTTCAAAATTCTATTTGTATTGATCATCATACTTTTAAGACTTAAAAAAAAAAAAGCAAAGTAAAGCCTGATCCTTGGATTTATAGGAAGACTGATTTATTTTACTGCAGACTGGGAAGAAGACAGGTTACTGTGTCACTGGAACAAAGCCCTTTTCCCCTCTCCAAGCCTCGGTTTCCTGGTCTGCAGGTCTCAGCAGGAGAGCTGTGTTGCCTCTTGCAGACCCATGCTCTGATTCTGGTTCCCAGGATGCTGTTTCTATGAGACAAGTAAAGCAAATGTTGTTACCCAATATGTTTCTCTTGGCACTGAGTCGGGGCCAAGCCAGCTCTGAGCCCTGCTGCCTCACCTCCTCACCTCCCTGAGCTCGCCTGCCCACAGCTCTGCCCTCGCCTCTGCCCACACGCAGCCTTCTTGCTTGCCAACTTCCCTCTGTGCTCCCTAGCGCCCACTCACAACTGCAGGCCTTCTTCCGGACCGCCCCTGCACGATGAGCAGTTTGCCAGTTAATATACATCAAGCTGCCACCTTCAAACAGCTCGGAAAGCCCCATCTGTTCTCGGGAGCATTCTGGCTAGAACGACTACCCACCACCCACAGCCACTAGCAGCACGCAGGCCAACCCAACAGCACCCCCCCCACACACACACCCCTTGCTGGGGTCTTGGCTTAGGGGAGCAAGAGGCAGGAACATAGTCACCTGGATGGACTAAGGACCACAATGTAACTAATAAGGACTTGCTTTTCATTAGTGGAGCACTCCTGGATCACCGTTTATATGGTCTATATAGAGCCATCCTACCCTGGAGAAATCTGAGTGCTGAGAACCAGGCAGCCCTAGAAAATAGCCGGGGTTTCAGAAAGCTTCACTCAGTGTGAATCTGGGATACTTTTTTGCAAAGTTTCACAGAATTGATACCACCCGTTGCTCCCTATGTGCTGGGTACAATGATTTTATTTTTTTGTTCTCAGCAACTCTGAATGGTATCATTATTATAACCATGTTTTTATTTATTTGTTATTTTTGGTAGTGAGGATTGACATTCTCCCTCTGAGCTATACCTCAGCCTTTTTTAAAAAATTTGAAACTTATTAAGTTGCTGAGGCTGCCCTCAAACCTTGATCTTTCTGAGGAGTCTCAGCCTCTTGAGTACTGGGATTACAGGCATGTGCCACCATACCCAGCTACCACCACATTTTTGGACAAGATAATTGAAGCTTAGACAGAGTTAGGTAATTTCCCTGAAATACACAGTTAAGTGGTAAAACAATGTGAAATATTCTCAATTCAAACTGAGTTAGAATTCCATCTCTGCTGCTTTTACAAAGTGTATGACTTTGGGTGAATTAATCTCACTGAACATCAGTTTGCTCTTCTATTAACTGGGAAGAATAATTTCTATTTATCAGGTCAGATGAATAAGGATGAAATAACATAGTCCATGTCAGATGCATAGCACAATATTTGGTACGGAATGTGTGTCAACAAACACAATTATCCTTTTAGCTGTATCTGAACCCAAATGGCTCTTCCAGCGACTCAGAGGTGACTTTCTGTAAGAGTTCATTGGGTGTTTCTGCCCCTCGTGTGGGCCTCTAGAGTGCTAGGCTCCAGAGGCTGCCAGGTTGTCTTCACAAGCTCAGGCTTGAAATTGAGCACATGAACTGAAGACATCTTATCTTGAAGCCCACCAAACTCCACAGCCTTCAACTTCCAGATGGATTATCTCCTTTTATGGCACTAGAAACTTGGCTGCCCCATACCAAAGGAACAAAGTGGGATGGGGGAAGCAAATAGAATATTGAGGAGAAATAAAATGAGATCCCCTACCCATGGGCATACCCCCAAAGGAGAGTGGGATAGTTCCAGGGCCTCTTAAAACAGGTGGGCTTACACCCCAACTCCTTCTGTCCAGTGGAACCAACCCCAGATGAAAGAGTTTTTGTATAGTAAATACAAAGCTACTTAGTGCATACATAAAATTAAATCTGAATACCTAGTTGACTCCTCTGCTTTTGAGATTGGAATAATTTAAAGGGTGGATAAGGGTTTCCCTTGCCCCAACATTCAGGTAGGAATAGATGGCAGCAGTGGCCACTGGGAGCTTTCTTAACTTTGTAAAGAATAGGCAGATTTGCTCAGTTTAACTATGGAAGGTCACCCAGTAAGGGATAACGTGTGTGTGTGTGTGTGTGTGTGTGTGTGTGTGTGTGTGTGTGTGAGAGAGAGAGAGAGAGAGAGAGAGAGAGAGAGAGAGAGAGATTGATTAGTGATTTCCCAATTCAGGCCACAGGTAAGTAAATTGAGATGGATGACATTCTCACGAAAGGGACCCCAGCTGTGTGCTCCCCCACTGTATCCCTCTCCAGGCCACCACCTGGTGAATCTAGAGAAAAGCAAGTTCATTGATTTGTCACTCAGCACCACTGCTCCCACAGTTTGTGGACATTTGGAGGATGAGACTGTGACCATTGTGAACTCAGCTCTGGAGGGCCATGGGGAAAGCAGCTTGGGGACAGGTGTGTCTCTTCCTGGTACAACAGAAAGGATCAGGGCTGACTAGTGCCATAGCAGAACCTGCTCCCTCACTTTCAGGAGTAAGATCAATCATTCTCTTTACGCAGCACCCATGCCAGGCTAATCTGCTCTGCTCCTGGTTACAAAGATGGCAAACCTGGAGTGTTTCCTTTACTCAAATAAACAAGCTCCATAAGCAGCCCGGCCCACGTGCTTTGAACACTGACCCCGCCGCGGGCTTTCATTCTGACAGCCCTTTGACATCCTGTCAGCCTCCCGGGAAGTCATTTCTGCTTTTTCACAATGCCAATCGCTTTTGCTGACAACTTTGGAAATGACAGGCACTCTTAGAAAAGGAAAGTCCCTTTGCGTTTAATTTGAGCCAATTCCTGTTACATTTTTCTATTTCTGGCAATATTCCTAAGTGTCCAATTTCAGTGTTCCCTTTGAAAGGTGGGGAGAATGTGAGAGATAGTGTGTGTGTGTGTGTGTGTGTGTGTGTGTGTAAACATATATATATATGTATGTGTGTGTTTTGGGCTGGGAATTTTACAATGAAGTATTTCATTTAAATTCCATAACAAGTCTATGCAGATGGGCCCACTGTATTTTGTAGAAACTGGGCCTCAGAGAAGCAGATGGGAAGCAAGGATTCTCACCAGATTTGTCTATAAAGCATGCTTTTTCGATTCTACCACTCTGCCTCCCTGTTTGCATGATATTTGCAGTGTACAATGCAAGCAACTCACATAAACAATCTCATTTAAGCCTCACCACTTTGAAATCTAGGAATCATTTTAAGTTTCTATTGTATAGAGGGGAAAACTGAGGCTCAGAGATAGGAATACAGAATCAGCATGGTATGAGAGAGCATGGTATGTTCTGGGAGCAGAGAGAACTGAGTCCTTTTTCTGGCTTTGATCTCGATAAACTTTGTGACCAATCTTGCATCCTTTTTAGCCTACAGTTTCCCCATTTGCAAGGTAGGATGATGGGCTAGATATCTCACATACCCAGCAACTCAGTGTATAGTCCTGTTGAACCTCTTGGAGCTTCTTGTAACGAGATTAGAACTGTGGCTGCAAGGGGAAGCCAACAGAACTGTGTACACAGCAGGCTTTGCTGGGGTGTTTGCATTTGTTCCTGTGCTGAAGTTCACACTTCTCAATTTCTACAGTTACAAATTTTTAATCATAACGACACAGCTTCTAGAGTGCCATTAACATTCCCATTGGAAATGGAAATGCCAAATTGCTAATAGCACCCTGGGGGTTTTGCACCTCAGACTGATGAGTTTTTTTATTTTTGAAATTGCACTTAGGTTTATTAAAATATCAACCTTTTTTGTTTAAATACAGAGAACTCTAGACCAATGACTACACAAAGGCTGAAAATGGAACCCTATGCACTAGAAATAAGCCATCCCACCTGAGTGTGAAGTCCACCGAGCTGAAGAACCCAGGTTTGCCTGGCTGCTGATGGGGGCTTCCCTTTGCTGGTCGGAGTTCCCAGCAGCAGAGGCAGGCCAGTTCTGAATTAGAGCAGAAGCTGGAACCGGATGTAGGGGGAGGCCCATGACCCTGATCTAAGGCACAAACCCAGAGAGGGGAGCAATGGAGTCTTGCCTGGTAGGGCAGTGGATGGAGAAGGGGCAGGCCAGATTTGAATCTGGGCTCTGTCACTGAGGCTTTTGGGACTTTGGGAATAGCGTTTCATCTCTCTGAGCTTTAGTTTCCTCACCTTTAAGAGGGATGTCATGGGTTGCATCCTCCTAGAAGCACATCCAAAGACAAGGATTTGGTTGTAAAGAGGGCATTGGGAGGCAACTCTGGGAAACTCTGGTAAGAGAGGGGGGAAGTGGGACACAGGAGGGACAGAAGCCAGTGACAGTTCATCATCAAGCAGATTACCACTGTGTGCAGGGGGCTCAGTGCTGCTGAGCTCTCAGGGAGACCATGTAGCACACTCCTCAGGAATTTCCCACCCGAGAGGTGAGGAATGGGTCAGTATCCTCTCATCATCATGGCTGGGAATGCTCCAGGACATTGACTTCCCAGCCCTCCTGGCCTTCTATGTGCCCTGGCAGAGAAGTGCCACAAGGACTGAGGAGGCTGAAAGATAAAATAATGATAGCTCAGTAGGTAGTTCTACTATTCCAATTTAAAATGAGGAAATTGAGGTCCAGAAAGATGAAGTAACTTACCTCATCTTATGCAACTGGTAAGTGGTAAAATCGGGGGTTGAACTGGGCTGTCCAGTTTGGATAATTATTATACTAGGTTGCTTGTCTAAATAAAAAAATAAAATGAGCAGTTCTCATGCATGGCCATACAGATCCATGAATATGTCACTTCCTGGGGATGTTGTTTGTCCCAAGATTTCTCACAGCTGTCTCTCATTGCTTTAGTAATGTTGTCACAGTTCAAGGCTGCCCTTCATCCTTGTGAGCCCAGAAACCATCCTTTGTCAGCACGGTGAAGACGCCCATTCAAGTTCATGATTGACAACGAGGTAGAGTTACCCCCAGTGAAACATAGTGCCTTTAAAGTGAAAAGCAACTTGGTGATAACTGCTTTGCTTGTCTGGAGTTTCCTCTTACTCAGAAGGGAGGTGGAGGGACCACCGCCTGGCCCAGGTGGGTCTCAGGAAAACTGAGACTGACAGGTTTCAGACTGGCACAACCTGATGTAAGTAAATTTCCTGCCTTTTGTCCCACTCCTCCTCCCCCCTTATCAAAGCTGTTCTTGCCTCTGAACCACCCCTCCCCAGATGACTTGAGACAGAAAAGGTCTCTGTCTTCCTTAAGGCTGACTTTGAATAAACTTGTTTTCTTCACCAGCCTTTGCCTCCTAAATTTTAGGGAGCCCAGCAGTGAAACTTTTGCTACTAGTAACACTGTACACCAGTGACCTTGAGCTCTTAGGAACAATAGCAGTCATGTGATTTGCAAGGGAGTCTGAATCAGAAGTTTGCCAGAGAAACACGTACTCCACATGAGGGAGTCAGAGGACTCAGTGTCTGACAGTCAGAGGCTTGAATCCATCTGAAGCAGGTGTGGCTCCTGCTTGCTCTTGCTGGAGGACAGTGACATCACAAGGTATTGGCCAAGGCTTTCTCTTCTGGAAGCCTATCTGTCTTCCCATCCTCCCAGATGGGGAGAGTTGGAGGATTTCTGCTGTGGTACTTGGTAAGGATCTTAAGTTCAAGATAACTCTTCTTTCTCCTAATTCGTACCCCATTCCGTGCTGGCGACATAGCAGTACTGAAACAGAGCAGGTGCACAATAAATGTCTATTTAATCACAAACATCTACTCTGTAATACATGGACAAAAGTCCTCAATCTCAAGGACTTCAGAGCCCAGAGAAGAGACATGGATATGTAACTACGATTTTGTACAGTAAGGACTGAGAGGTGAGGCTGGAGTGACACAGGAGCATGAAGACAGGTGTTCGGCCAGAGAAGCCCCCTGAGGACACATCTGAGCTGTTGCGAAGGATAGCGAAAAGACTCACAGGCACAACTGTAGGGAGGGTTATTTATGGGAAGAAACAGCATGGCACTTTGAGGAATTACGGCAGTTCACAGAGTGTAGTAGATTGGAGGTGGAGTGAGAGGGCTGGGGTATGGAAAGGCATGAGCCTCTGTGCCAGTTAGATTGGGGGTGCCTCCTGCAGGCCTGGGGCTTTCTCTGCACTGTGCTGCACTGCTTACTTTCCTGCGGTGCTGGTGCAGTATGCTGCGTCATGAAGGACACGTGTTACAGGCCTGGGAGCTGGGATTGTATTCAGCAAACACTCAGAACCTGAAAGATTAGACGGGCTTAAGCTGAGGAGGTCGAACAATCAGAGCCAAGTTTTAGAAAGAGGGCCCAATAGCAGTGAGACTGATCGATGGGTGCAGGTGGTGGTGGGGAGGAAGAGGGCTGGGAGGCCGGAGGGAGGAGACTTCAAGGATAGGAGCAGAGCCACAGGGCTCATGGGCAGGACGGAGGATGGCTTTGAGAAATCCTCAGAGGGTGGATTGGACAGGGTTTTGTAGTTAACCAGGTATGGGAGAAGAGAGGAGGAGGATAGGATGGTGGCTGGCTTCTGAAGCCAGGAGAGAGAGAGTGGCTCTGGAAACAGAGATTTGGGAGTCACACATGTGAACAGAGAGAGTTGAACGCAGGCAGAGTTCACTGTGATGAGGACCAATGACAAAACATTAGAGAATCCTGGTATCTTAGAGACAGGAGGAAAGGTGTAGGGAGTGGAGAGGAAACTGAACCAACGAATGCTGGCCCCCTGGTTCTTCTTTTTTCTGTTAAGTATAGGGTGGAGATATCTGTAGAGACCAGGCCATGTGATGGAGGGAGGAGGGGGTTGAGGAGGATGAGGAGGAAACAGCTGCTGTGGGGAGTGGGTGAGGCAGTTGACTGGGGACACAGAGGGACTGCCAAGCACAGATTGTTTTCTGCTGTCCTGACAACTGCCGTCAGTCAGAGAACCAGATGGAAAAATGAGGTAAGATTTTTCCAGCACAGAAACTACAGCCTGGGGGTGAGGCAGATACTTGTACGTACAGAATTTATTCCTCTGAACAGGCAGAGGGTTTCTAGTGCCTGATGGAGTGATTTGCTCATAGGAGCATGAGAAGAAACTTGGATGCCCTCTTTAGTTCCAACCAGAGCAGGTCCTCCCTTACATTTGCAGATCTGAGGAAAGAATACAATGGAACCTATATATCAGACATCTAAACATTTCGAAACTAGAATTCAGCTACCCCCACTGCCAGCCTGCATTCACAGCCAGCTCTTAGACCTACACCCAGGATTATTTTGCAACCCAGAGGCTAGAGGTGCTGAGCTCTCCCCTTGGCCAACCCTGCCACCTCTGCCCTTGGGGGTGCTCAGATCGGCTGAGACAGGATGGGGCAGAAGCTGGATCTAGGTGCAGGACTCCCAGCTGCTGACTGTTGAAGCCAGCATGGAAATGCATAGGAGATCAAGGCAGGCAGGTGTCTCTACCCATGGATTTCCAGGCAGTTCTAAGCACTTCCCAAAACCATACCATCCAAACAAAGAAAAAGGAAAGAACTCAGTTATCTTTGGGAAACTGGCATAGCTAGACACCCACTTTGGATGATTTGAAGAAAGCTATGAACAAAAGCAGGCTTTCTGGAAACAACCATGTGTCCTTCATTGGTGAGTGATAAAATAAGATGGAGTGCATCTACACAATAGATTATTTCTCAGTAATAAAAAAGAGGTATTGATATAAACAACATAGATGTATCTCAAAAGCATTACTTTGGATGAAAAAGCCAGGCATGGAAGACTACAGACTGCAGGTTTCCACTTATATGACATTCTAGAAAAGGTAAGCCATGGGGAGAGGATAGATCTGTGGTTCCAGAGCAGGAAGTGTGTGGGGTGTGATTAATTGCAAAGGGACATAAAGGGACTTGACTGGGTAGTGGCAATGTCATATTTCTTGATTATGTTGGTGTTTACCCAACTGTGTACATTTGTCAAGTCATCAAATCGAACACTTAAAAAAGGGTGAATTTCATATTTTGTAAATGATACCTTAATAAAGCTAACTCTCCAAATAAGTAAGCTAACCCATCAATCAATCTATGTATTAGGTTCTTTCTGGTTCCAAAGCAGAGTCAGTGATTTTTTTTTCTTCTCCTAACCCCAAACTTGGGCATTCAGATCTACATCCCTCAGTCTAAGAGGCCATTTCAGCTCAAGTTACCCTCGTGGGAGAGTAGAATAGTCCACCTCAAATGTGTTGCTTTGACATAGTTTGAGTGAGTTATTCAGAGAAACTGCAGACCTCTGCAAACATGAGAAGGGCTCTGAAAAGCTTTCCTTTTGTAAAAAGAAACCTACATCTCTCTACATTAGTAAAGTAAGTAGCAAGTGCAGGCAGAGTCTTTTCTTCTCTGATCTTTCCCCCTTTCTGCCTAGGGGGAAATCTTTCCACAGGAAAAATCTCTGTCTGACCCAGACAGAGATTACTGCTGGAGGCTGTTACCTGGAAGACATTGTCTGCATAGCAAGACAATCTTTGCTTACCGTGCATCTCTTTGCAAACCTTCCATAGACTGCACTACCCCCTATCACTCCAGAAGTCCAAACTCCCATCTATTTAGATTTTAAAAAGTAGTATCTGACCATGAAGGAGGCAGTTTATGGGCAGGACTCTCCATTAACAGAGATGGAGTGACTTTACTCTCTTGGAGTGATCCTAACCCTTGCTCAATTCTGCCTAGCTGCCTAACATTTTGGGACTTGTCTCTTGCACCTCCCCCCCCCCTTTGCCTAGCATTCTAAATTCTAAAGAAAAGCCACACCAAAACAATTAATGCTACCTGCCAAATAATATTTCTTTAGATCTATAGAACTCAGAACATCTGGTGACCCTCAGGTAATATGAAATGTGTAACACCCCTTCTAATTCTTTAGCGCCCCCCCCATCAACTAACCTAAGGCCTGTAAATCACTGTGAGGTTTAACTTCCAAAAAATAAGATATTTATCTAAATAAATACAGGATCTAGTTCCAGGAGGCCAAAGTCAATTCCAATGTCCCAGCCAAAGGGCACAAAAAAAGACCCATGCCCTGGATGATGAAGACCCTGCCCCGTATGTAGTCTTCCTGCCCACTATTCCCCGCACCTCTTTTCTCTGCCTATGGAAGCCATTTCACATACCTGAGTTCCCCTCAATGGTCTTTTTGGCAGGCACAATAGTTTCCCCCATCTTCTTAGGGTATGAGCCCTCAAATAGAACTGAGTTCCTTCTGACAGACTCTCTTCTCCTACATATTGGTTTTTGAGTGGCAAGCAGATGGCTTTGCTTCCCATAACATGAATGTTTTTTCCCTAATTTGCTTATTTTGCAAATTTGAAAATTTTCATGGGCATCAAGCCTCCATTTTGCTTGACAGCCCTGTCATATGTCTTTAATTATGGCAGGACCCAATTAGAGACCAGAAAATTGGAGGGCAAAAAGGTAGGAAGTAGTATGAAGCAATGTACAAGTGCATTTCAATTTATCCTTCTGGTGCCTACTCAGATGCACATCCCTCTGCCCCCAAGTCTAGCACTTCAGTTCCCACCAGTATGTCACTAACTGGACTTGAAACCAGTGGCCACTTACACTGAAAGTGGGTTTTATATTTATGGTAAGGCTTTCTTAAAATTATCATATCATGGGGAAACTTTTGGCATGAACACCTGCTACATCAAAGGGTTGCTCTTCACTGTGGGGGAGAGGCTAAGAATCTGTAATTCTCCCTGGTCACATAGCCTTTCTGCATCTCAGTCTATTTATATGTAAAATGGGAATAATAACAACTATCCTCCTGTTGTCACATAATCATGGTGAGGGTCAAATGAGGTATTGCATGCCAGGGAGCTCTATAAACCCTGAGAGATGCGTGCAGCTGTAGTCACTGCTGAGTGGCTGTTAGGCACAGCAAGTGGGGCAGGAAAACATGACTCCTTCACAACTGCCAGGACCCCTGGAATTTAGAGGACTCCTCCAAAGCTTGTCAGTGTTCTGGTTTATAACTAACCTCGGCAGCTCTCCTGGCTGCTTGCTTTTCTTCTTTCACCCTCCTCCTGGTCACAGGAACAGTCTACAGATGTATCTTTCTGTCTGGAACATGAGCCTGGCGAAGGTCAACAGGTTTACTGAGTGCTCAGGCAAACCATCCAGTGTGTACTGAGAATCATGGAGGTCAGCACTACAGCCAGGACCCACCATTGTTCCAGCCCATGGTTCAATGCACAGGCTAATGTGGCCTGTGCAGGGGGTGGGCTGTGAACAATAGGAACAAATCTCTGCCTGTTGTGCACTTTGCTCCCAAGAGGCAAAGTGCTGAGGATTTCCCCTGAAAGCTAATCCATTCCAGAACCACTCAACCAGAGTGCTGAGTCCCTACGGTTGCTGACTCACAAAAGGGGCGCACTGCTGCTGGAAAAATGGGACCAAAGTGAGACTGATTAGCTGAGATAAGAGAAAGATGAGGGGGCAGCACAGGGCCAAGCAGGAAGAGAGCGAGAGAGATTAACTTCTTTCTGTGCAAGCAACCTACTCCCTTTCCCCCAACTTGCACACACACATGTCTGGAGCACTCTGGCTTCTGGCTTCTTGCTTCCCCTCCACTCTCCAAACTCCTCCCATCCATGTGCTGTTTAGGAAGGATCTCATAGTCACTCACAGACTCCAAAGCCATTGGTCAGTAAAGCAGGGAGGGGCTGGAGAGACCACCAGCCCAGCCATTCCCAGTCTTTCATCAAGGGCTCCTCTTGTTCCTTCTCCCTCAGGGCTTTCATATTTGAATGATTTTAGGATAGCTGCCTTTATGCAGTACCTGCTTCTTTGGGTCATTCACTGGGCTAACATACTTTCCTCTTTTATCTCATCTAACACTAACAAAACTTCTGGGAAGTAAATACAATTATCTCTATTTCAGCCAGGTATGGTGATGCAAGCTTGTAATCCCAGTACTTGGGAGGCTGAGACAGGAAGATCGTAGGTTCACAGCCAGCCTCAGCTACTTAGTGAGGCCCTCTGCAATTTAGTGAGACTTTGTTTCAAAATAAAATAATAAATTGGGCTATGGCTATAGCTCAGAGGTAGAATGCCCTGAGTGCCATCCCCAGTAACACACAAAAAAAATTACCTCTATTTCATATACGAGAAAGCTAAGACTAAGAGAAGGGTATTTGTCTCAAAACCTGTGACTAGAAAGTAAGACAGGTGTTGGACAGGAGGAACACAGGTTCAAGGTCAGCCACAGCAACTTAGTGAGACCCCTGTTTCAAAATAAAAAATAAAAAGGGCTGGGGTATAGCTCAGAGGTAGGATGTCCCTGGATTAAATCCCCAGTATCACAAAAAACAAACATAGAATAGCTGGAATTTAACCTAAGTCTGTGTGGCTTCAAATTCCCTAATGCTGCCATTTAATAACAGGTAGCTCATATGCCTAGTGATTACTTTCATAGGACATACCTAAGAGAAATGAAAATATATGACCACATAAAAACTTATACACAAATGTTTATGACAGCATTCATTACTGATGAATAAAGAAACACCATGGGATTTTCGTTCCAATGAAATTGTCTGGCCATAAAAAGTAAAAAAAAAAAAAAAAAAAAAAAAAAAAAAAAAAAAAAAAAAAAAAAAAGCCAGGCATGGTGGCACACCCTTGTAATCCCAGCATTTGGGAGGCTGAGACCAGAGGATCCCCGGTTCGCAGCCTGCCTCAGCTACCTAGTGAGGCACTCTGCAACTTGGTGAGACCCGGTTTCAAAATAAAGAATAAAAAATAGGGCTGGGGATATAGCTCAAAGGTAGAATGCCCCTGAGTTCAATCCCCAGTACTGCTAAAACAACAACAACAAACCACATGCTATAACATGGGTAAACCTTGAAAACATATTGCTAAGTGAAAGAAGCAAATCAGAAGAAAAACATATTGTGTGATTTCATTTACATGGCATGCCTAGAATAGGCAAATATATACATACAGAAGGTAGGTTAATGGCTGCTCAGGAATGGGGGAGAGGGAGATAGATATGGCAGTGTCCCTGAAAGGTATGCAGTTGTTTTGAGATGATGAAAATGTTCTAGTCTCTTGTGGTGCTAGTTGAACAAAATGTGAATACACTACAAACCACTGAGTTGTGCACTTTAAATAGGCAGATTGTGTGGCATGTGAGTTACAGCTCCAAAAGCTACATAAAAATATAGCTATGTCTGACAAGGTACTCTAGTTCAGTCTACTGAAGACTGAGAAGCAGAAGCTACTTGGAAATGGAAAAGAATAAGAACTTTGGAACCAGTGACCTTGTACATGTTGTTTAGCCTTTTTGAGCTCTAGTTCCTCGTCTGTAAACTGGGGTGAGTATGCCCTATTGAAGATGGAAGAAATTTTAAAATAGGTAGAAACTATAACTTTATTATAAAAGCCTGGGGGTAAAGTTGCTCAATGTTTACTCCAGATCTCTCTCCTGGGTCTGTGTCTCTCAAATTCCTGGGAAATCTGTGAATCTTAAAGTTAACAAAAAACAACAACAACAAAAAGCTATAATTACCCTGTGTACTGTTGACAAGACAGATATCTTGAGAAACCTATAATTTAGGAGATTTTCCAGTTTATCTATTGATCAGATGATGGAGACCATAATCAGCCTAAGGATTTGGTAGATAACCAGACCACGAAACCGGCTTGTGTTCACCAGACTGATGTCATCCTCAGAGACCTTCCCATACCCACTCTTCATCAAGTTTTCTTTAAAAGAAGAGCCATGAGCCGGGCGTGGTGGCGCACGCTTGTAATCCCAGCATTCGGGAGGCTGAGACCGGAGGATCCGGGTTCGCGGCCAGCCTCAGCTATCTAGTGAGGCACTCCGCAACTTAGTGAGACTCGGTTTCAAAATAAAGAATAAAAAAAAATAGGGCTGGGGGTGTAGCTCGGAGGTAGAATGCCCCTGAGTTCAATCCCCAGTACCGCCAAAAAAAAAAAAAAAAGAAGAGCCATGAACCCCCAAAATGCATCTCTCACCCTGAAGATGGCTATCATTCTCCCTTGAGTGTGTATTTCTTGCTTTCCTAAATAAATGTCTATGTCTTTGACTAGTGCATACTGAAATTCTTTCCAATACCTAAACCAAGGACTCTATCAATCCTGAGCTGTTCCCCTCTCTACCACTGGGAACTCCTCAGACCCTTCATTGAATCAACCCTTCTCCCTTGGCACTAACTCACTAAGTTTGTAAGGCATGTGGGAAAGTTCCTCCAGTTCTAAAGTTGCCTGGTTTTGAAGTGTGAAACTTGAGTGAAGAGGTAGAGGTGGAAACTATCTGTGGACAGAGTTCCTTTGCATCAAAGCCACCCCCCCCTTCTCTCCTGCTTGTGCCAGAGGCTGGAAGGACAGCTTGGCAATTAGTTATAAGAATCCAGATAAGAAGAACAAGTAGAAGTTCGAACAAAAAGGGAATTTGTGTAGACTCTAAATACTCCTGCTGACTTTGGAAACTGCTGGGAGCTAGAACCAGAGGAGAGGCTTCTGGAAGAGCTAAGAGAAGCCAGGCTCCTGTGACAATTGAAATGTGGCTCTTTTTCAAAGTAGTGGGATGGGTTAGATCATTCTGATGTATTTTTTCCCAGCCATGAAGCATCTGCCAAGAATTCAGAGATGCTTTTCTGAAAACAACTGGGGTAGAGAAAAGGACATAAACAAGTGCAAAATAAAACAAAAAATATCTAACAACTTGGTAATGGAGGTGATACTGGAAGCCAGAACTTTTGACTCGGTGCTGGTAGAAATGGAATCTGAGTCAGGTGAGCACCAATCACAGGCGAAACTTTAGTCAAGGAAAAGGAAAAAGGAGAAAAGTGACTTCACCTTAAGAAGAAGGGCAAGAAATTAGTGTTGCACTGAAAAAAGATGAGCCAGCCTCTTATCCATGGCTGGGACTGGAAAAGAGTCTAGTATTTTATAATCCCTTCCTTCCTTCCTTTCTTCCTTCCGTTTCTGAGGATGGAGCCCAGGGGCATTCTACCTCTGAGCTACATACACCACCAGCCCTTTTTATTTTGAAACATGGGTTTTGCTAAATTGCTGAGGGTCTCTGCTAAGTTGCTGAGGCTGGCCTCAAACCTGTGATCCTGCTGTTTCAGTCTCTTAAGTACTGGGATTACGGAGTACACCACCATGCCCAGCTTGATAATTTTTTGTGTGTCTGTGTGTGTGGTACTGGGGATTGAACTCAGGAACATTATACCTCTGAGTTACACCCCCAGTC
>PVLC010005464.1:34664-65807 GCA_004027655.1 Graphiurus murinus
GTACTGGGGATTGAACTCAGGGGCATTCTACCTCCGAGCTATACCCCCAGCCCTATTTTTTATTCTTTATTTTGAAACCGGGTCTCACTAAGCTGCGGAGTGCCTCACTAGGTAGCTGAGGCTGGCCGCGAACCCGGATCCTCCGGTCTCAGCCTCCCGAATGCTGGGATTACAAGCGTGCGCCACCACGCCCGGCTGCTTGATAACTTTTTAAAGGAGTTTTTTTTTCATGTGAAAGAGACTCTTGTATCTCTGGGCATCCTCTACACCTGATGTTTACAGAGTATGTTTATGGTGATTTTGATTAAGAATAGGAGGGTAAGAAGAGGCAAATTTCATATGTTGTAAGAGGGGGGAAGCAGGAAAATATTTAGCAACAGATTATGAATTAAGACCCAAGAGTTTAAAAGGAGGAAAGGAACTTTACTTTGAGAAGAAAGGCAAGAAATTTAGGGCAAGAGTTTAGCCACCATTTTGTCTGGTCTGTCTGTCTTAGAGGTACTTTAGTACTAAGAAGTACTACTAATTTGGTAACCATAGTAGTAATGTCCAGTTGGTCCTCATTTTGCCAGAGATAGAATGCCTCTGGGTTCAATCCACAGTATCAAAACTAAATGAGTTAATTAATAATAATAAGAGAGAGAAACATTGGAAAGAACAGGAACTGTTCTACCCAGAAATGATGGCATGGAAGAAAACAGGAGAGATCTTTACCTATCTAAAGAGTTATCTTGTAAATGGAAATTAGACGGAAAGCAGAATGAAACCTGGAGGTGGAAGTTACAGAGGCAGATGCTGGCTCAATGTAAGGAATATCTTGTGATATTCAAAGCTCTTCTACAAGCCAAAGTTAGAAACTAGTGGCCCACAGTTGCAGACACATGTTGCTGGCTTGTGGTGTTGTTTTAAAGTGTGTTTAAGTGCCCTTCTGTGGGGCATGTGCTCTCACGTCCCTCACCTCATCTCCCTGTGATTCTGGCCCATGCCACTCATGTGGAACTTGCCTTGCTTTTATAGGAGAATTCCCAGATTCAGCAAATACATATACAGAGTACAGTTGCATTTGAATTTCAGGCAAATGACAATTTCTTACTATATGGCACATACAAAACTTGGGATAAACTTATACTATATTTATATCCCAATATTTATTTGGGATTTAGTAATACCACCCTGTACTTAATCTAGCAGTGCTATCTTGGAGGCTTTAAATAGAAGCCCTTGATATTGCATTCTGAGGAAGCAGGCTCCAATTTGGGAAATATTCAGAGATTTGTCTTAGAAGAATGTTTTAGGAGGGAAACAAGGCACAAATAGTTTAAGTATGCCTTGATCTTATTTTCTTGAGATCCCCCCTTTAGGTGGGACAAAACAATAAAAGGTAGATGGAGTTAACTCAGAATAGCAACCTAGGTGCCATTCTGGGTGTGGCGACAAGTGGGATGCCAGATTCTTGTTCTAATAGCAGAATGTTCTACCAAAGAGCTGGGATTGATAGAGAAGGACATAAGGTGACCTCTAATGCCCATAATTGGTAAAATTCCTTTGAAGTGAAAGTTCCCTGGTACACCTGCAGCTGGGGAGAAGAATGGCAGTCTCTCTCTGAATCAGGGCACACACAAAGTGGCATGCAACACCCCAAAATGACAATCCTGTTTTTATCTGTCGAAAGCCACCTTCTCCTTCTCTGAGGCTGCGGTTAGTCATCCTGATACTTTTTTTCCAGTCCTGCTGTCAGAATTGCCTTTCTGGTTGTTTTGAACAGACTGTGGCCAATTCCTCAGGAACATGGCAACAATTGATATGAGAGAAGAGACACTAACTCACTGTTATCACAGCCTCAGTTTCCTCCGTGGAAAATGAGTGGCAGGATCTCTGGGGTCATTTCTGGAAATTTTGCTTTTAAGAATGTGTAAGCAGTCTTGATCATCAGCTAGTCTTTCACTGTCCTTTCTGGCCTCCAGAGAACTCAGATGAGTTTGATGGGAGAGCATGTGGCTTGACTGCTTTGTTTTGAGATAAGAAACATTAGCTTCATGGTAGGATGACAAGGCCTGGGCCTTGCAGCCGATGCTGCAGTCAGCTCACAGGCCAGAGCTCTTGGCTCTTGGCAACTCAGCCAACAGCTTCTCATCCTGTTCATCGTGTTTCCCTCCCTTTCCCCAAAGTCCCTCACTTGAAACCGACAAAACAATAAAAAGTAGAAGATAACAGATGGAATAAAAATACTGGAGGAGAGGTCTGCAATATATACTACAGAGCAGAGAAAGGGAGCCTGACAATTTGCATTTGTCCTTTTGGAAAAAAGATCCTGGAAGATATAGGCTTTTTCGTCTCTCTTTTAAAGACGGGTATATTTGGTGTATCCCCAGGTTCCCTGGAAACTTACTAGATTCTCCTAGTGATGCTGTTTTCTTCATCCTCCTTTTCATCAAGATTAAACAGGTAAAACTTTAGGGGTTAAAGTAAGCAAAACTTGATAAACTCTATTCCAACTATTATAGATAGGAACAAATTTCTTACTGTGGTCTTTCTTTCCACAGAAATCCTGAACCTAGGGTTGAGAAGTGACTAGTGCTGAATCCTAAATAAGGGGCTTCAGGTGAGTATGGCTCCACTGTTTTCAAGTAATTGCCCTGTGTTCACTGGTTGTTCTCAATAGGTAGTTTGTCTCCTTAATTGGATCAGTAGAGAGATGCTGTCATTTCCACCTATTAAATTTTTCAGGGTCTTGTCCTTTCACCATTCACATGGATCTCCAGCTATCGTGTGTTAAATGAGTTGGAAATAAAGAGAAAAGAACAATGGCTCTGGAAACAGAAATATCCTGGACCAAATCCTAGCTCTTCCATTCACCAGATGGTAAACTTGGGCAATATATTTTTTTAAATTTCTCTAAGTCTCAGTTTCCTTATTTGTAAAATGCAGGGAAACCATTTATCTTTCCAGATGGGTTGTGAAGAAAAAAAAATGGGATAATGTTATATAATCAATAAATGGCAGTTGTTGTTATTGTGCTTGTTGAATTATTGCAAAACACAAGCAAAAAGAACCACTAGACAGCAGTATGATTTCTAACCTTTAATGCAGTCTCACTTTGTCTGACACAAAGATCTAGATTGGTATCTGACAGAAGAATTGCTTTGTGTAATTGCCCACTGGGATGGGCACTGTGTTGCTGGTTCCTAAAAGCATTTAAGAGGCATTGTAGTCAGCAGTGGGATGCATGCCAATTGTTTTATTTATGATGCTTATTTGGACCACAAGGCCAGCCAGCATTTGGCCCTCAGGAAGAAACTTATGGCCCCATTCAGAGCATTACTCCATAATGCGGCGGAATGACTGGACAGCGGGGGAAGCTGCACCCCAATCGATGGGCTTCCGGTACTCCTTCTTGTCCAGGAGGTACTGTCGACCACGGTAGTTGGGTAGCTCGTAGAAAATCCAGACACCCTCCAGCACCTTACAGGAGTGGATCTCTCGCATATGAAATTGCTCCATGACGGAGGCACAATCTTCGGAGGTTTCATACATCTGACCGTTAAAATCCCCTTTCTCAAAGATCTGAATCTTATACTGGCCTCCACTGGACTGAAAAAACAGAAGGAAACGAGCACCCACCATTATGGAAGTCTATGAAAGCAAGATCATCAGAACTCCCACTCCCATGCAGGAATGACTGAAACAGCTGTCTTTTAATAAGAAAAAAAAATTCTCTACTCAAGAGAAAAGGAAAGCACCGTGAAAATAGTGTATCCAGTCTCATAACGAACTGACCTAAGATTTTATTTAAGCTTTAGCAGCTAACAAAAGCCAGACACCCATGAAGAGACAGGAAGACTTGTGGGGGAGCATGGAGTCACCCCAGACTCACCAGATGAACAGCTCTGCAGGAGCCCAGGCGGTCGTTGAGGCCCATCCAACGCTGGTACTCAGGGTACTCACCCTGAGGTAAGATGTACATGTGCCCAGCAAAGTTGGGCCTTTCGTACACAGCCCAGGTGCCTCCTTCCACCCGGATTGAGTTGCAGCGACTTAGGTATGAGTGGAAATCTGCACAGTCGCAGTCGCAGTCATAGCGGCGGCCTTGGAAATTCTTGTCTTCATAAAAAGTAATCTGAAGTACAGGGCAAATAAAGAGAAGAACTGAGAAGGTGAGAGGCTTCACCTCCAGATAAAACAAAAACTAAAAACATACTGGCTGCTTTAGAAATGCCTTTCTTCTCAATTTTGAAGAGAAAATGTGTAGTTCTACCTCACTTCACATTTAGTCTCTGGTAGAGAACTTTAGTTGACAATGATAGGAGCAAATACTTTCTGAAGGCTTAAAATGAAGCAAAACTGAGGGTGTTCTAATGTCAGCCAGCAGTTTCAGACTCAAGCTTTTCTTTATGCTCTCACAGTGCTCGGCACTCACATATTACAAACTATCTATTTATATGTGCATCCATCCCACCTCCTTCTAGACCTCTTTCAAGGGCAAGAACCAAGCATGATTTAAGGTATGGGGTCCTTGTGCCCAGCACTCTGCAAACCCCCAAAAAACATTTTATGAAAGCTGGGTGTGGTAGCACACACCTGCAATCCCAGTTTTTGGAAGGCTGAGACAGGAGGATCACCACCCTTAGCAACTTAGTGGGACTCTGCTTCAAAATAAATAAAAAGAGGTGGGGGCAGCAGTAGCTCAGTGGTAGAGCACCCCTGGGTACACACACACACCAAATGGACTACAGATTTTTTTTTTCTTGCTCAATAATTTTAAATTTAAGATGAATGCTAGGTTATATGAACCAAAACCCACAGGTGTCAGGCATCAGGAGGCTAATCTCCTGACATTATGCTGCCACCTTGTGACTGATTTTCTTTATTGACTTAAAAGGAAGAAACCATGTAAGTCATTTTTTTTTTAATGTACTTTTATTGGTGCATTATGGTCATATGAGTCATTTTAGATGCAAGGAACAAAGCCAGGTAGTCTTGAGAGTATTTGAGAGAGGACTGAAAGATAAGTAGATGTTTTCTAGAGGCAAAGCAAAAGGGACAAGTCTTTTCAAAAGAATAAAGAAAGAAAAGGACATGTTTTATTATAGGGACAATGAGTAGTTCAGAAAGTCTAGTGCATATTGAATATGTGGTGAAGTATTAGGGAGAGAAGCCAGGAAATAACATGAGAGCACAGAGCAATGCTAGCATCCCCTTGGAGTTTATGTGGGAGCTAAACATCGGTGGTTTGCGCTTGTAAACAGATGGTTGCTAGGATCCAGGTGAAAGATGATGAGGACTAAATGAAAGGCAACTGCAAAGAGGAAAATGATCAAAAGAAATAGGATTTGGTAACTAGTTAGAGGAAGAGAAGGAGAGGACTGAATGATTTGCAAAAGGCATAGCACCTCATTCTCTCCACCCTGGAGGACTCTTTCTAGTGTTAACATACTAACAATTATTTCCACCTTCATCATTCCTTTCCCCTACCTGTCCCATTTTTCTCAAGGCTTCTATTTCCTGTTCCCTAAAAGCTCCCTTTTCCCCTTCCTACCTACAAGTAGAATAATCATCTCCTTTCTTGTCTCCCCAAATTTCTTTTTCTGCTCCTGCTTCCATCTTAGCACAGCACAGATTCCGGGAGGGTGGGGGAGGGACCAGCACCACTACTTAGTAGCTATGTGTCATGGGACAGACATTAAACCTTTCTCTAAAGGTCTTCATTGTCAAAGTTAACAGTATCTATTGCAGAGGGATGTTCTGAGGGTCCAATGGGATAAAGTCTATAAAGCACTGCAAGCAATATTTGACTCATAATTGTTAACAGACTTTTGCTACAGTTGTTACAAATAGAGGAGTGACTTGCCTAAGATCACCAGCTAGTTACAAATTAGTGCAGCAAGCCAGTAGAAAGCAGTGCAAAACTTCTTAATAATCTGTGGTCCATTTTATTTTCCTTTACTGTCTTCTACCTACACAACTAGCTCTGTTCAGCATGACAGTTTATTCTCTTAAGATTCTGAACAGAACTGATCCTGAGCCTGCAAGACTTTTCCTATGACCTGTGGAGATACCTTTAGGAAAACCAGGTAATGTCTCTACGAATAGATAGGTTCTAAACTCCTTAATTCATATGCTCAATTTGTCTTTGTCTTTTGGCCAGCTGTTTAATGAAACAGAAGCTTTGCAAGGGATATGCGATGGGAAATGATATTATCATCTATTTTACTTGTTTCTCATACTTACTACTCTCTGCACACTTACTTGACTGATACCAATACCTTAGAAGTATATATATTATATTATACTATATTATGTCATCATGCTGTTCATACCACCAGCCAGTGGACCCAAGGCTGAAACAAAGTACTCACCATATTGTCATGGAATCATTACCTAGCTGTAGGACAATACTATCCTTTCAGTGGGAATCCTTCTAAATTTTAGAGCAAGAGAATGTCACACCTGGCTATTTTCAGTTTCTATTTGTAAAAGAAAAATGAAATCTATTCATTCTATTGAAAGCTGAGAAGTTTTGACCTTGGGCAGAGGTGGAGGGAGGGATTTGTAGAAAAGGCTAAGAAATTTGCAGAAGAGTTTCCTTTTGGAAAAACAACAACAACAACCCTTATCATTCTTGTTTATTTTTGAAAAATAGCCTACCAAGACTTTGAAAAATATTGAGTATCCCAGAGATAATTTAAAAAAATGCTTAACAAAATCTATTCCTTTTGCCAAATCTGTAACTCCTTTGATTAAATTGCTAGCAAGACAGTGGGAAGTGGGGAATCCATTGAGAAAGAGTAAGAAATAATTTACTATCTCTTTTGGTCTAGCAAGCAAGTTATTTAAATAAATGAACAACCAGCTATGATAAATTTGAAAAAATCACACCATTACTATTCTAGAAATCTTTGCAAGTTAGGGATGTTTTCATCTGTGTAAGATGGTTATGTAACAGCCTTCCCACAAAGTCAATGGAAATTCCCTATGGACTTCAAATTCTTTTTTAGTGGGATTTGCTTGGCATATTTTCAAGAATTATAGGCATTAGAGACACTTGTCTTATTCCCCCTCTAAACCTTGCAGATGATAAGCATGATTATCATGATTATGATTCTATTGTCCAAATTAAAAAAAAATAGAGCATTAACCAATTGGAATAAGTTAACAGGCACCTTCCCACATGATACACTGGGAAGTACATAATACTTTCCATGTAGCTTTCTTGCCCAAGATATTTAGTCTAAATCTAATCTTAAGGAAATAATCAGGCAAATCTAGATGCAGGAATTTCTATGAGAAACATGGCCAGGACTTTGAAAAAAAGAAAGAAAATGACTCAAAAAACAAAAAAGTTAGAGGGACTGTTGTAGGCTAAACAAACAAACAAAAAAAAAAAAGTAGCTAAAGAGATATGACAACCAAATGCAACACATGATCTTTGGATCCTATATTACACACTTATCTAGGGGTAACTGGGGAAAATTTTAATATAATCTGAATATTAGGTATTATATTTATGATGAACCTTAGGGACATGATCATGATGTTTATAAAGGAAAATGTTTTTCATTTTAGGAGATACATGTCTAAGACAAAAGTATAATGAAATCTGATACTTATTTTTAAATGGTTTAATAAAATGAGACAGAGATCAAATATGGCAAAATGTTAACTGGAGAATACAAGAAGATACAAGTATTCATTAGACATTTCTTTCCTACTCTTTCAAGATTCAATAAATTTGTTTAAAGCAAAATATTGGGAAGAAAAATCATATACTAGAAAATGGCTTTGCCTTAGACTAGTGTGTTAGTAGAAGAGTTAAAAAAAAATAAAATGAATGAAGAGTCAGGCGTGGTGGCGCACGCTTGTAATCCCAGCATTCGGGAGGCTGAGACTGGAGGATCCGGGTTTGTGGCCAGCCTCAGCTACCTAGTGAGGCACTCCGCAACTTAGTGAGACCCTGTTTCAAAATAAAGAATAAAAATAGGGCTGGGGGTATAGCTTGGAGGTAGAATGCCCCTGAGTTCTTGGAGGTAGAATGCCCCTGAGTTCAATCCCCAGCACCAAAAAAAAAAAAAAAAAAAAAAAAAGAATGAAGTGACATTCTCCCATTTCATTCCCAAAGCCCTGCCTAATAGATCAATTCTCAGGTCAGTAATTGTGAGTCAAGTATTTTTTAGGCAATTTTCCTAACGTAAGTAGGCTTTTTATTTGGGGAAAGAATAAGTATAATTGCTTGAACAAGGGAAGTACATAGGATTTTCTTCACCTGACTGGCACATCTACTTTGGTCTTTTGGAACATTAATGGCTGAGGTTAGGTTTCATACAACAAATTTTTAATTGACTGTAAAAGTTTTCTACTCCACATAATCTTCACTGACATGTTTTATTTCTATGGAGATTCATAGAACTGAGTTGCTGGAAGGCAGAAATCATGATGATATTTACATATAATTTATCCATACAGTATTCAACATAGCACTATATATAAAGATAAACTCTTAGTAAAGTGGTGGTTCTATTACAGTAGAAAATATAATAAGCATTTCTTAATCTTCTCTCCCAATCCCAGTTCTCTAACTACTATCATACTCACCTCCAGCCAAAGAAACAAAAGCTTTTCTCCATGTTCCTTTCAATGTATTTTTAGGTGAGAAGTGGGTAGGCTAAAAACCAATATGATCATTTACTTACCTTGGTTCCAGTTTTAGACATTTTTAGTACATAGGTTGTTTTCCCAGTGCTGAAAGAAATCCAGGAAAGCTACAGAGAGTTAGAGGCAGAGAGACATTTATACTGGTCTGGTTTCAAATCAAACATTTGCTTAGTCATGAGAATAGGATCCAAAAATTGAGTCAGTCATTTAGAGTCTATTGATGGTTTCTAGAAAAACAACTGGGATTATGAAATAAAGGAAAGCTTCAGTACTCCCTTTAATGCTTATGCCCTGCTGCATTATAGACTTTGCTGAGTCAAGACACCAAAATCCAGCCAAAGTTTTAAAAATTAAAAACAAAAGCAACCTCTTTGAAATTTTTGTCTTTTTTTCCTTCAATAAAGCTTGAAAAAGAATCAAAACACCACCCTCTGTTTCTGGACAAAAATGACAGGTTCTACAGGCAACAAACTTTACATGACAACTAAAAGCAATGCATAGTCTTGTATTCAGAAAAAAAAGTCACTACAAAGAAAATTCTTGGGACAATTAGAAAAAAAAGTTAATATAGACTATATATTAAGACATTATTATTGTACAAATGTTTAATTTCTTGAATCTGTAGTATGACTAGATAAGAGAATTTCTTTGCTTTTAGTAAATGCATGCTAACGTATTTAAGAGTAAAGGTCCAAAAGGTCTATAACCTACTCTCAAGTTGTTCAGGTAAAATAAAACAATATTATGCAGAGAGTGGTAAAGTGAATGTGGCAAAATGTTAACAAGTGGTGAATCTGCTTAAAGGGCTGTGGGAGTTAATGGACCTATTCTTGCAACTGTTATTTGAGAATATTTTCAAAACACAAATTAGAATTTCAGTCCACAAACAGAGTGACACAGTATGCAGAGAGACAGAAAGCTACTGTGGGGTTGCAGAACATGCCACCTACTAGGTGGTTTTTCTTTTTAATTAATTAATTTAAAATATTTTTATTGTAATCATACATCTTTGTGAGGTACAAGCTGGTAGAGGCATACATGCACACTTCACTCATTTAACCCTTCCCCAATTCCTGCCCCCTCCCCCCTCCCCTCCTTATGTTTGGTTTAGTGATTGTCTTTGATATGTTTGTGGATGTACATCTTGTGCATTAGGGTGTTTCCCTCTCTCACCCCCAACCCCTATCACCTTCAGTTAGATCACCTTTGCTCATCTAAGATTTCTCCTTCTTCATAGGGTCCCTCCTATGACCCACTTTCTCACTAGCTTCTGCATATTAGGGAGAACATCTGATTTTTTACTTTTTGTGACTGACTAATCCCAACATAATGTTCTCCAGTTCCACCCATTTCCCTGCAGATGACATGATTTTTTTCTTCTTTATGGCTGAGTAAAATTCCATTGTGTACATATCCCACAGTTTTGTAATCCATTCATCTGTTGATGGACATCTTGGTTGGTTCCATAGCTTGGCATTTGTGAATTGTGCAGCTATAAACATAGATACACATGCATTAGTCTGGTAGTCTGTGTATCCATTCTTTTGAGTAGATTACCTAGAAGTGGTATTGCTGGATATGGTGGATTCATTCCAATTCTGAGGATTCTCCATACTGTTTTTCAAAGTGGTTGCACTAATTGCAATCCCACCAACAATGCATTAGAGTTCCCACTTCTCCACATCCTCACCAACATTTGTTGTTGTTTGTATTTCTAAATGTCATTCTAATTGAGGTTAGCTGAAATCTCAGGGTAGTTTTGATTTGCATCTCTCTGATTTTTAATGATGTTGAACATTTCTTCATGGCCATTTGTATTTCTTCTTTTGTGAAATGCCTATTTAGTTCACTTGCTCATTTTTTTACTGATTTGTTTTCTTAGCGGTAAGTTACTTGAGTTCTCTGTATATTCTAGATATTAGTCCTTATTAGGAGTTGGCAAAAATTTTCTCCCATTTTGTCAGCTCTCTGTTGAGGCACTTGATAGTTTCCTTTGCTGCACAGAAGCTCTTCAGTTTAATGCAATCCCACTTATTGATCTTCCTTTAGTTTTCTTTGCTGCACAGAAGCTCTTCAGTTTATTGCAACCCCCCTTATTGATCTTCCTTTGAATTGCTTGTGCCTTTGGGGTCTTGTTGAGAAAGTTTTTACCTGTGCCCATGTGTTGAAGTGTTGGACCTATGTCCTCTTCAAGTAGCTGCGAAGTCTCTGGTCTAACGTCCAGGTCTTTGATCCATCTTGAATTGACCCTTGTGCAGGGTGAAAAAGTGGAATTTATTTCCACTTTTCTACATATGGTTAACCAGTTTTGCCAACACCATTTGTTGAAGAGGCTATCTTTTTAGTGTATGTTTTTGGGTCCTTTGTAAAATATCAACTGGCTGTGTGAGGATTTGTTTCTAAGTCTTTTATTCTACTCCATGTGTCTGTGTTTGTTATGCTGTTTTTACTACTATGGCTTTGTAGTATATTTTATTTTATTTATTTTTGGTACTGGAGATGGAATCCACGGGCATTCTACCTCTGAGCTACACCCCCAGCTCTTTTTTTTTTTTTTTGGCAATACTAGGGATGGAACCCAGGGGCATCTTACCTCTGAGCTACACCTCCAGTCCTATTTTTAATTCTTTATTTGGAAACAGGGTCTAAGTAGCTGAGGCTGGCCTCCCAAGTACTGGGATTACAAGCATGGGCCACCACACCCAGCTTTTGTAGTATATTTTAAAGTCAGGTATTGTGATGCCTCCTGCATGGTTCTTGTTGCTGAGAACTACTTTGGCTATTCTGGGCTTTTTGTTGTTCCAAATCAATTAAAGGACTGATTTTCCTGTAAGGAATGACTTTGGTAATTTAATGGGTATCATATTGAATTTGTAGATCACTTTTGGGAGAATGGCCATTTTGATGATATTTATTCTGCCTATCCAAGAACATGGGAGATCTTTCCATCTTCTAAGGTCTTCTCTGATTTCTTTTTTCAATGTTTTATAATTTTCCTTGTAGAGGTCTTTTACCTCCTTAGATTTATTCCTAGGTATTTTATTTTTTGAGGTGATATTGTGAATGGAATTGTTTTCTGGATTTCTTTTGAAGTGGATTTATGGTTGGCATACAGGAAAGCTTTGAGGTTTTTTTTTTTTTTTTTTTTCTGGTACCGGGGATTGAACTCAGGGGCATTCTACCTCCGAGCTCTACTCCCAGCCCTATTTTTTATTCTTTATTTTGAAACCGGATCTCACTAAGTTGGAGTGTGCCTCACTAGGTAGCTGAGGCTGGCTGCGAACCCGGATTCTCTGGTCTCAGTCTCCCAAATGCTGAGATTACAAGTGTGTGCCACCACGCCTGGCTAAAGCTTTGATTTTTTAAGATTGATTTTGTATCCAGACACTTTGCTGAATTTGTTGATCAGTTCCATTAACCTTTTGGTTGAGTTTCTTGGGTCTTCTTAGTATCATGTCATCTGCAAATAGGGACAGTTTTAGTTCTCTTCCTATTTGTACTCCTTTGATTTCTTTCTCTTGTCTTACTGCTCTGGCTAGAGTCTCAAGTACTATATTGAACAGAAGTGGTGATAATGGACATCCTTGCCTTGTTCCTGTTTTTAGTGGGAACTCTCGCAGTTTTTCTCCATTTAATATGATGTTAAGGTATGTTTCTTCTATTCTGATTCTCTGCAGTGCTTTTATCATGAATGGGTGTTGGATTTTATTGAATGCTTTTTCAGCATCTATTGAAATGGGATTTCTGTCTTTGGTTCTGTTTATGTGGTGAATTACATGGATTGCTTTTCGTATGCTGAACCAGCCCTGCACCCTAGGATGAACTAGACTTGATCATGGTGTATAATTTTCTTGGTGTGGTTTTGAATGTGTGTTGCCAGTATTTTGTTTAGCAGTTTTGTGTTTGACCACAATATCAAGAAATAATACATCATTTCTTTTCCATTTAAATTTTTCTGGTCTAGTATATTCTTCTCAAACGTCCAACTTCCTCATTTTGCTACTAAACAAAGCTGTCCAACAAATATTTTTATAAATGAGATAACCACAAGTTATATTTTAGTCAATTTAGAAAATGACAAATATGGTTAATATGAAGATGATTGAGACATAAGTACTGTTAAAAGCTTTTCTAAATTTTATAAACTTTTAAGAAAATATCTGATTAATATCATTAATTTCAGTAAAAAATGATTCCAAAATACACTTTGATTATTCCAGTGTTTATTTGGTAATGCTTGCTTGAATTTTATCTTAAAATAAAAATTATGAAAACTTTGATTAGAATTAACAATATCGTGAGGGTTCATTTTCACTTTACAAAGAGCAGCCTTTTTTTTCTGATACAATTACTAATTAAATGGCTGATGAGCTTATGAAGTAAAGTTTATTAACGAAGAGATTCACTTAACCTATTTGAAACTGTCCTCCTTTATCTTAAAGAACATGATTTTCCCAAATGTAAGCTGTTCTTTGATATGTCACAGAATGGCATATGAAAACCTTTTCATTTTTAAAAGTAAAGACTTACCTTTTTAACAAAACAAAAAAAAATATTCTTACAATTTTTTATTGGAAATTTGAAGCAGAAAATGAAAAATAAAGATTCTTACATAAGTTCATTAAGTTTTACACTTTAAAGACTAAAATATCTGTATAAAACTATCTGTGCTATATATATACACCAATAAATCATACTTTTATTTCAATTATTTTTAAAAGGAGTAGCAGTTGTCTTTTAAATAGTTATTAAATCTCACTAAATGCTGTATGCACGTCCCTATCACTCTGAACTTCATTATGATCTGAGATTATAATGTACCAATAAAAGTATATTTAAAAAAAAATAGCTATGCCAGGCATGGTGGCACAAGCCTGTAATCCCAGCACTTGGGAGGCTGAGACAGGAAGATCATATCTCACAGCCTCAGCAAGTAGTAAGATTCATCAACTTAGTGAGACCCTGTTTCAAAATAACAATAAAATAGGGCTGGGGGTGTAGCTTGGAGGTAGAACGCCCCTGGGTTCAATCCCCAGTACCACACACACACAAAAAAAGTTACAAAGAACCATAAAAAATTCTTAACTCTAAAGAATGAAATATTTTCATCATAAAGATTAAAATATGAAATATGCTTGCAAATAACACTCAACCATTTAAATATTAATGTATATATGTATATGTGTGTATATGTGTTTTGTGTATGTGTATGTGTGTGTATACGATGGAACTGCCTCCATTGACATTTTAGAATCACAAATATGAGTCTTCTGAAGTTCTAGAAACAAAATACTTATATGAAAGTCAGAAGTTTAGCCAAGATTGAACCTAAATAATAATAAATGGAATGGAATAGTAACAGTATGTAATGGAAATCAAGAAAAGGTCTTAAATAGGAAGAAAAATCCTCAAAGCAGCAAGAGTTTTAAAATGGGCACCATCCTCTATTCACCTCGCATTTCCAGGGCCCTGAAGATAACAAACAAACAAAAAATTCATGTTAATAATTTAATTTTCCATTGCCTTTGTGCAAATAATAAGAAAGAAAACCTCTGCATTTATAAAGTCACATAAATATAGCGGTAAGATAGTTTAGAATGATGAAATAAGCTTTAGAGTTAATTATATTCTTTTTTTGTTAAGTATGAATTATTTATTCTATTGTGTAATTCATATAGAGACATAAAATATTATCAGGCTGTGGGGATTAGTTTAAACTACAATTTTTATTGCTATAGTTCCCATTTCTTTTGCATAAATCTGGCAGATTTCATGCTTAATATCTCAGCATTTATTAACTAAATATTGTATTTTTTAAAAACAATACATACTTTAAAAATATAAACACTACACAAATAAGAATACCTTTCATGCATTTGAAAAACTGTAGTTCCTTAAAAAGTTAAGTATAAGCCGGATGTGGTGGTGCACACCTGTGATCTCAGTATTTGGGAGGCTGAGACAGGAGGATTGCAGGTTCATAGCCAGCCTCAGCAACTTAGTGAGGCCCTGTTTCAAAATTGAAAATAAAATAGGACTGGGGTGTATCTCAGAGGTAGAATGCCCCTGGGTTCAATCTCCAGTTCCACTCACACACACACAAAGTATATGTCCTTGCAATTCCACTCCTAGGTATATGCCCATGGGAAATGAAAACATATTGTTTATAGAAAAACTTGTACACAAATACACACAAGAGCATTGTTTGCAATAGCTGAAAAGTGAAGTAAGTCAGTTGTCTATCTGATAAATGGAGTAGATCCACACAATGAAATATTATCCTGTCATAAAAATGAACAAAATATTGATGCATGGTATTACAGAGAAGAACCTTGAAAATATTATGCTAAGGAAAGGAAGTCAAGATATATTATATGATTCCATTTATATGAAAGGTCCAGATTAGACAAACTAGATGACTGGTTGCCAGGGGCCGGAAGGGGATATAGAGGGTTGGAGGAGAGAGGATTGCCTGTCAATACATAGGGGCTTTATTTTAGGGGTTATGAAAATATTCTGGATTTGTATTTAATGATGGCTGCACAAACTTGTGAATATATTAAAAAACCACTAAATACTTTAAAAAGGTGAATTTTATGTTATGTAAATTATGTCTCAATAAAAATAAAGCATAAACTGAGTGTAGTGTTCATGCCTATAATCCCAGTACTCAGGAGACAGAAGGATCACAGGTTAGAGGCCAGCTTCAGCAACTTAGTGAAACCCTTAGCAACTTAGTAAGACCCTGTCTCAAAATAAAAAAATAAAAAGGGATGAGAGTATAACTCAGAAGTAGACTGCCCTGGGTTCAATTCCCAGTGCATCCCCCCCCACCCCCCACCACTCACACACACAGTTTTTTTCCTACCCTAGATCCCCAGTCCTTAAAGACAAAAATACCATTTTACAATTTCTTTATATCATTTCAGAAATTTTTAGGAATATAATTGGATACATGTGACAATTCTACCCATTTTTAAACAGAGGAGATATTTTAATTTTCCTCGAGTTTATATATCATTCAGTATACACATACACAGAAATACTTCATTCTTTTTTAAAGATGCATTCCATAGTATGGATGAATCAATTCATTAGGTATTAGCCCTCTACTGAGAAACACTTGTTCTATTTCTAGTCTATAAGCTATTTATTTTCTTCTTTTTGGTACTGGGGATTGAACCCAGGGGCACTTTATCTCTGAGCTACACCCCCAGCCCTTTTTATTTTTTATTTTGAAACAGGGTCTTGTTAAATTGCTGAGGGTCTTGATAAGTTGTTGAAACTGGCTTTGAACCTGGGTTCCTCCTGTCTTACTCTCCCAAATTCTGGGATCACAGGCTTGAGCCACTACAACTGACTGTCAACAACTATTTCAAACAATGCTGCAATGAAAATCTCTTTAAAATGTTTTATAGGTTAAAAATTTCAGTTACAGGAGGAATAAATTCAAGAGAGCTATTATGAAACATGGTGACTACAGTTAGTAACAATATACTGTACTGAGAAATACAAAAAGGGTAGATTTTAAATGATTCCATCATAAAAATGAAAACTATGTGAGACAATATGTATGTTAATTGGCTTGATTTAGCCATTCCATGGTGTGTATATATTTCAAAACATCATGTTGTATGTGATAAATAAATGCAATTTTATCTGTCAATTTAAAAAGTATTTAAACAGATCTTTACATACATGAGTATATCTGTAATTCTAAGAAATGAAATTTCTAAGTCAAAGAATATTTGTTTTTAATTTTATCAAACTGTACTGCAAGGTGTCAAGACTCAAAAAGTTTCAGACTTTAGAGCATTTGGATCTTGGATTTTCAGTATTAGGATGCTCAAAATTGTAAAGTTTTTGCAAATATTTTCAGAATCTAAAATCTGAAACGCCTTTGGTTCCTAACATTTCAGATAAGTGGTATTCAACCTATATATTACATTTCTTTTATTTAAGAGTATGCTTATCTTTCTATTTTTCTATGAAGAAACTACTTATTCATATCCTTGTTTCTCTAATGTTAGTCTTTAAAAATACTTTAAAGTAGCAAAGTAAACTAATTTCTATTAAAAATCCTATATATTTGGATTAATAAACTTCTAGTAAATTTGTCTATATTCTCTCCTACTTCATCTATGGTCTGCTAGTACTCAGTAATCAAATCTTTGTATGATTAATTCTAGCAATTTATTACCTCTTATATGTGCCATTAACAAAGATCAACTAATTTATTAACTGATTTGTGGAGGGAGAAGTGGGAAAGAAGGGAAGGAAGGAAGAAGGAAGGAAGAAAAGAAGGAAGGAAGGAAAGAAGTTAAAGTTATGTATGGGGTAAAGTAGTATTTTTGGACAGTTTAACTTATGCCAAACAAATAGCAAAAAAGAGAAAATTTTGTTATAGTTCTCCAAAATTTTGTAGGCTCCACCTTAATATTTTGACTGATTTTCTCACTATAAAATATGGCAAATATGGGTACATAAAGGTTTATGTATGCTGCTGGGAGAAGTGGAAAAAAAATTTGGCAAGTGTTAGTAGCATAATATTCAGTGCATTTTTTTTTTTTGCAGTACTGGGGATTGAACTCAGGGGCATTCTACCTCCAAGCTATACCCCCAGCCCTATTTTTTATTCTTTATTTTGAAACCGAGTCTCACTAAGTTGCGGAGTAGTGCCTCACTAGGTAGCTGAGGCTGGTTGCGAACCCGGATCCTCCTGTCTCAGCCTCCCGAATGCTGGGATTACAAGCGTGCGCCACCACGCCCGGCTCATTTTTTTTTTTTTTTTTTAATAGTTGGTGGAAGATTTTCCCAAAAGATTTGGTTTTAAGTGGTCTGTTTTATAATACCTACCAGTGACTTGATGTAGGAACCCTATCCTGCTGCTTGTTTGGAGCCTGCTGCAGGTGGTACAAGGCTGTCCAATTGTTGGCGATGTCCTGTATTAATCAACCACTCATAAAACTTGTTCTCCACAAGTATCTGGAACTGCTTTCTTTGATCTCTAAAATTGCAATTGAGAGCAAAACCAGTGTAAGAACACTAATTCATATAAATTTTACTCCAAGTGATTATATAACACTTTAATGGGATAATATCAAATGATTACTAGTTATCCTTTTGTTCTCTGTTCGGAGCATATTAGACTACCCCCCCCGCCCCCCCGCGCAACACACACTCATCTGATCAGATATGTCTTCTTTGTGAAGACTTATTCATTGTCAGATAACTACTGAGGACAAAGTGAATGCTGGGTAGTATTCTGACTGATGAGGATAAATTTATAAAGGGAAGGGAAGAGACAAGACATCTTTTTGGGCAGGTTGACATTGCATGACTCCAGAGGGCACATGTACATTGTGATCTAGGTCTTGTGGATCGTGTAGTCTAATAAGAAAGATAGATTAAAAAGTATAATAAATATATGATATAAAGTTAAGTAGATCTAAGTACCTTGGGAAAAAAGAGAGCAAGAGTAAGAGAATGGAAAGTATTGGGAAAGCTATTTTAGAAAAAGAATGGACAGAATATCCCTCTCTAAGATGACACCTGGATGCCAGGCATGGTGGTGCACACTGGTAATCACAATACTCGGGAGGTGGAGACAGGAGGATTGCAGGTTCAAGGCCTGCCTCAGCAATGTAGCGAGGTTTTCAGCAACCTAATGAGACTCTTTCTAAACAAAAATAAAAAGGGATGGGAGTGCAGTTCGGAGGTAGAACACCCCTGGGCTCAATCTTCAGTACCATGGGTGGGGTGTGTGTGTGTGAATGAAGTGATGGAAGAAGCAAAATGATTATATGGAGAGGATTGCCAGGCAAAAGAAACAAAGGCTCTAAAGTGAGAACATTTTGACATGTTCAAGGCGGGGGGGCGGGGGAGGGAGAGAGAGAGAAAAGCCCCTGATAGCCAGGAGGCAGTTGAGCATATTAGCTAGGCTTTGGTGCAGCTAAGATTTGGCCTGGCTGTGGTGTTCCTCTGATGAACCAAAACAACTCAACAGAGCACCAACATTAGATGAGGTCACTCTGGGATGATGATGGCCAAAACAAGAAAAAGAATATTCCATAATCATATCTCAATACAGTTGGAAAAAAAATGCTGTGGTCTAAATCACAAAAATTACTGAACATTACCCTTTTCTGGCTAATGATTGCTGCATTTTTATAAATTGCAGTTCATGTAGTCCACTTCATTTCTCCCTACTTTAGAAATAAAAGCTATTACTCATAGAATTACTCTCATTTCCAGATGGTATCCAATTCACAACAAAGCCCTGTTTCCTGGAACTCCCTCCAAAAGAACTTAACACAAACCAAAATCCAATTTAAGTTCTTTTAAAAAACCCTCTTACTAAGATGAAACACAGTTTTCCCATTCCCCAACCTTTTACTAACATGTTTTAAAACATAGTCCTCTTCCTCCTTGGACTGAGATGCTACAATCCAGCTTTGTTCTATATGAATGTATTCCTGGTGGTTCTTGGACAAACAGCAATGATTAAGTAATACCAAGAAGACTTTTGTATGGTGTGAGAGAGTGAATGAGGTAAAGAACAGCAGAAAATGAGGCAGAGGGTAATAGCTTTGGATTTTATTCCAAGTATAATGAGAAGCCATTAGAAGGGTCAGAGTAGGGAAATTATGTGATTTAGTCACTTTTAAAGGATCACCTCAGCAGTTTGTTTCCAAGTTGATTTGTCATCCTATCGAGATAGTCCCCAACTTAAACTGATTATGCTTAACAAATTTTCAACTGCAATGGTACAAAAGCAACAGGTATGTATTTGCTGTACTTCAAATTTTGAATTTTGAGCTTTTCCTGGGCTAGCAATATGTGGTATTCTTTGTGTGTGTGTGGTACTGGGGATTGAACCTAGGGTCATTATACCTGAGCTACACTCCCAGCCCTTTTTCTAGTTTTTATTTGTACACAGGTTCTCACTAAGTTGTAGAATGCCTCACTAAGTTGCTAAAGTTGGCCATGACCTGTGATTTTCCTGTCTCAGCCTCCCAAGTACTGGGATTATAAGCCTGGCTTATGTGGTACTTTTTCCAAGGCTGGGAGACAGCAGTGAACTTAGTTCCTAGTCAGCCAGCCACAGAGTCATGAGGGTGTATTGTGTTGCCAAGCTATGATGTTCAGTAGGTTAGGTGGAGTAAATGCATTTTCAACTTATGATGGGTTTATTAGGATGTAACCAATCATAAGTCAAGGAGCACCTATATTCTCATATTCCACTGACTACTTTCATTGCTTCTAGTGTCATCATAGATCTCACTGATTGAAAACAGTAGGATCTCAGAGTCAACAGACTCTATCCATCTGTATAAACTTTTCATATGTGTAAGAGAATCTGGGTATCTAAGTACTACAAGCATTTGATCAGTAGAATTGCTTTAAAGGATTTTTTAAATGAGCATCCATTTTTATAACACATTATTATGTTCTCACAGTTTTCCCAACACCGTTTGTGGAAAAGACTGTCTTTTTTCCAATGTATGTGTTTGGCACCTTTGTTGAAAATCAATTGTGTAGATTTGTTTCTGTATCTTCTATTCTGTTTCATTGACCTGTGTGTCTGTTTTTGTGCCACTACCATGCTGTTTTTACTGCTATAGCTCTACAGTATAATTTGAAGTCAGGAATTGTGATGCCTCCTGCATGGTTCTTATTGCTGAGAATTGCTTTGGCTATTCTGGGTCTTTTGTTTCTCCATATGAAATTTAGGACTGGTTTTTCTAGCTCTGTGAAGAATGTCATTGGTACTTATTTTTTACATTTTACCATGGATTAGGGAGAACTTTGACAAAAACTGGCATCAATCTATGCACCATTAGGAAGCCACCCCTGGATACTGTGATGAAGTCTGTGGTAAGGTAGAACCAAGGAAATTTTTATTTTAAACAAGCTCCTTGGAGGATTCTGACATACAACCAAATTTAAGAACCACTAGCATAGTGTCAAGTAAATTAGTAATTAAAACTAATCCATGAAAGTTTTGGATTATGTGGCATATTTTATATATGATTTATTTAATTCATATACGTGTCTTATACCTGTCAATTAAATTTAAGTTTCTTAAAAGGGAGTTGAATACGTAAATTCTCTCATTACCATCCCAGATCCCAACAATGACTAAATACTGATCGAAATGTTAAGACTTGATGAAAGACACACTATATTTTTAAAATTATTTTGGCACAGATATAAAAATATACAGATTAATTTGTTTTCCTGTGGGTTTCAAAGAAAATACAAGTTATTATTTCTAGGAAACACTCACTTGGTCAAAGAGGCCTCTTTCACAGTTTTTTGCCAGATTTGTATCTTCTGTTCTCTTTGACTCAGTGCTTTCTGATATGCAGATGGAAGACCCCCAGGTATCTCTGTGGTATCCCCTTCCATTTCAAAGGGAGTAATAAATACATAAAATTCACAAGGTGGTAAGAGCTGGAAGACACTTGTGTCACTGTTCTCTCTACATACAACCATTGGATTATCCCAGTAGTTAGGCACTGTAGCAAGGCCTGTCCTGGCCATATGGTCCTCTAGCATTGGGTAGTGGGTATGAAAAGGGGCAAAAGTTACTCTCTGGTTCCCAGAAAAAATAAGTGGGCGTGTAGGCGTCAGAATGTGACAGATGCAACCTGTTGTAGAAGAGATGGACAAGCGATGGCAAACAGCAATGACTTTAACGTTGTCACAGCCGTGGAGATGAAGAGTAGTCTCTACAGGGCCCAAGATAAAGGTGCTATTCCTGCACTTCTCGATTGTTACAGATCTGAAAAATTTTTTAAATGAGGTAAATTCCTCTAAATAAGAAAAAATAATTATCTAAAACAATATTTTCTGATGGCAAAAATAAGTAATGAAATAAATAAATAAAACCAATCCTAGCTCAAAGAAAATGTCAAAATGTCAGAAGACTAAGAAGATTGTGCTTACCTTAAAGGAGAAAGTAGATATATAAAAGATTCGTTGCAACGATGAATCTTGATGTGTGCCCCCACCAGAGTATCTGAGCTCTTGGCCAGTGTCTGCTTATAAACTTGGCTCATTACCACCATGCGATGCATCTTTGGGGCCACATGAGTATTACAAGCAATCTTAGCTCTTTTGGTTGTACCTTCAACTATTTAAGAAAACATAAATAAATTATATAGTTTCAAATAAAGGAAAAATAACCAACCATCTGAGGTTACACATGTCTAAACTTAGATACATAAATGTGAGGGAAAAAATGGTTAAGAGCTGAACACTGGCTAAAGAGGTGTTTGCTATACTACTCTCTATCCTTTTCTGTATAGTTGTAATCTTTCATAATTTGTTACAAAATATTAAAACTTACAATTCATCTAAGATTGCCAATAGAGCCGGGCGTGGTGGCGCACGCTTGTAATCCCACCATTCGGGAGGCTGAGACCGGAGGATCCGGGTTCGCAGCCAGCCTCAGCTACCTAGTGAGGCACTCCGCAGCTTAGTGAGACCTGGTTTCAAAATAAAGAATAAAAAAAATAGGGCTGGGGGTATAGCTCGGAGGTAGAATGCCCCTGAGTTCAATCCCCAGTACCACAAAAAAAAAAAAAAAAAAAAAAAAAGATTGCCAATAGAACTAAGATTTTTTAATGTCTAAGTTATGTGCTAAAGGCTAAGGAGTGGCAGGGTTGGCTGAACTCAAATATCTCTTGCAAGATGCCTTACTTTTATCTCCCAACCATAATTAACTTCTCTAAATTGCCATAATATTAATTTATATCCCTCCTAATTTACTTACAGTATCATTCCATGAACTCTATTTGAGTTCATGTCTTTATTCCCAAGATCATTACTACCTGAGAGTATAATTTTCCCATTACACACAGCATCTTACACAAACAGACACAAAAAAAATATGTGCATGTTGCTCCCCTAACACAGTCCCAATATTATGTAACTGTCTTCTCAGACTGTACTTCCCGGTAAGCCATCAGGAGACCCTTGTAAATAGTATTGGTGAAATGTGGAGAGGCCATATAAATATGTCATTATTCTTCTTTTAAACAATTAGTTTTTAAAAACTATATATTTACCATATACATAGCACATGGTTAATGTAGAAAAATAACAGTAAAAGATAAAAATCCTTTGTAATCCTGCTAACATAATCCTATGAGGTTGGCTATTCTTTCTTCTTTCCTTACTAGTGCCTATTTTAATAAGGTTCAAACACTTGCTTAAACCTATATTCTTTTACGAACATCAAGAATTATGTAGTAGCCGGGCGTGGTGGCGCACGCCTGTAATCCCAGCATTCGGGAGGCTGAGACAGGAGGATCCGGGTTCGCAGCCAGCCTCAGCTACCTAGTGAGGCACTCTACAACTTAGTGAGATCCTGTTTCAAAGTAAAGAATAAAAAATAGGACTGGGGGTATAGCTCGGAGGTAGAATGCCCCTGAGTTCAATCCCCAGTACCACAAAAAAAAAAAAAAAAAAAAAAAAAAAAAGAATTATGTAGTATTTCCTATATATTTATTGAAGTCTTATGTATCTTAGAGTTTTTTACTTCATACTAGATCAGCAGCTTGGCTGAATACAGAATTTTTAGATTATCATCTTTTTGCTCTAGATTCTATAGATGGTGGTCAATAATTTTCTACTTTTAAGAGTTATAAAAATTTGATAAAAAATTGGTATTTTTACAATTGTATGAAAGCTCTAATTCAGAGATTGTGGAAGTATATTTTAGTGTTTTTTTCCCCCAATGATTTTGCTTGTACTTGCCTCAGTAATACAGCAACCTACAAAAGTACGTGACCAGTCTCTCGTCTCTTAAAACGTATACTCAGGTGGGCTCAGAAGTCATAAAACACCAGTACCTATCTATTTAGCCATTGCTGGACTATGAGCCATTGCTGAACTATGATGCAAACAAAGCCAGATTCTCTCTACTATAAAATTAAATTTCTAATTCAGAAACATCTACTCTGCTTGTGTCTATGTAGCTAAAAAATACTTCATTTATACACCAACTCTTTGGTTACCTTGGGATGGCCAAATTCTGTTGCTGTATAGAAAATAAGAAAGCCTCAGGCCAAGTGAGCACATGAGAGAGAGAGAGAGAGAGAGAGAGAGAGAGAGAGAGAGAGACAGAGAGAGAGAGACAGAGAGAGAGAGAGAGAGAGTGTGTGAGAGCGCATTGGAGAAAAGCATAGCAAAGAGAGGATTAACTACAGTTGGAGTTTCTGTTAACTAACCAAATGCACCATAACTAATAAATCAACTCTCTGAAACTACTGTTGCCTTGAGAGAAAGTCATATACAAAAACAGATGTTCCCTTCTCTCTCTTTCTCTCTCTCTCTTTTTTTTTTTCTGGGTAATTGGTCTCAGGTACTGGGGATTGGTCTCAGGGGCATTCTACTTCCGAGCTATAACCCCAGCTATATTTTTTTTATTCTTTATTTTCAAACAGGGTCTCCCTCAGTTGCGGAGGGCCTCACTAGGTAGCTGAGGCTGGCCACAAACCCAGATCATCCGGTCTCAGCCTCCCAAATGCTGGGATTACAAGCGTGCGCTCCCTTCTCTTTTATACAGGCAGTATTTTAAAAGTTTTAGGTCCTCTACAGAAGATTTGTATTCATTAATTCAATAGAAAACACTAGGCCCCTTAACTTGTCATTCAATTTAATACAGACAAAAATTTCTTAAGAATACCTTGGTGAGCCCAAGCCAATTTCTTTCCAGTCTTGAGGCAAGCAGATGTACCAAATGGATTCCCAGTCAAACAGGCTCTCAACCAGGCTTCTAGCTTGTAGAAAGAAAAAGTCCTAGTGATCTTTGAGAAGCCACTTTCTGCATGCAGTGGCTGCCATAGTGCAAGTTCATGAAGTGGATAGATCTTCCTGGCTCTACTCACTGTGCCTTCGATAAGAAAGCTGAGTGCCATAACAGCTTCTTGAGAAACTACACTACTATGAGTCGAATGAAATGATGATGTAAGTTGTTCTGGATCTAAAAGCAGCTCAAGAAGCTCTGATAGATGATCAGAGACAAAAGCTTGGTGACTATAATCATTCCAGTTCTAAAAAAAAAAAAAAAAAAAAAAAAAAAATCACAAGAAAGCACTCTTAACAGAACAAAGAGATTATACAAGATCTAAAGCTTTTATATTTTAATTATTTTGCATTTATACTTTGCCTGATCCCCCCAAAATAATTTAGGTAGCTATATATAGCAGTTATTCTGTGAATGTGACAGGTAGAAACAAACTCTCCCTTCATAATAACTAGTTAAAAAACAATATAAGATGTTGTACATGGTTGCACATGCCTATTATCTCAACTACTTGGGAAGATGAGGCAGGAGGATTGAAAGCTAGAGGTCAATCTGGACAACTTAGTGAGACCCTGTCTCAAAATGAAATTAAAAAAGCACTGAAGATGTAGCTCAGAAAATAAAATAAAAAGGGTTGGGGATGTAGCTCAGTGGTACAATGCTTGCCTAGCATGATATAGGGCCGGGTTCAATCCCCAGCACTACAAATCAAACAAACAAAAAAACATTAGCAGAGCTGGGCATGGTGGCACACACTTGTAATTCCAATACTTGGGAGGCTGAGATAAGAGGATCGCAGGTTTGAGGACAGGCTCAGCAAGTAGTAAGATTCTCATCAACTTAGCGAGACCCTGTTTCAAAATAAAACTAAAAAATTGGACTGAGGGTGTAGCTCAGAGGTAGAAGGTACATGGGTTCAATCTCCAGTACCAAAAAAAAAAAAAAAAAAAAGTAGTTGAGTATCCCTTATCTGATATGCTTGGGACCAGAAGTATTTCAGACTTGGAGGGTTTTTTTTGGATTTTGGAAAATTTGTATATTTATAATGAGATATCTTGGGGGGATGAGATGAAGTCTAAATAGGAAATTCATTTAAACACATAGCCTAAAGGTAATTTTATGCAATATTTTTAGTATACTTATGTTTTGACTATGATCTGTCTCTTGAAATCAGGTGTGGAATTTTCTATGGTATCATGTAACCACTTAGAGTTTCAAATTTAGCAGCATTTTGGATTTCTAATTTTCAGTTAGGGATACTCTAACTGAAAATCTGCACTAATCTGTACTAATAGATAATGCTTAGTGTGTGCTAAGCATTAAGTATTATACCTACTTCAACATATTTAATCCTAATAATAATCCTAAAATGCCATTATCACAACCATTTGCCCAAGGTCACACGGCTAGTAAATATTCTAAAAGTTTCAGGTTAAACATAAAAATAGCCACCATGGACATTCATTCAATGAAGCACTGGATTTCTTAATTTATCTTCTTTAACAATATAAGAAATTTCTATTTCTACTGGGTAATATGATCTTACAGTGACTATATTTAAGAGAAACTGTAACTCTAGAAATAAGCTTTGAGTTGGTAGATTTCCCAGTGATCTGCCTTATTCATTTGACAGGTTTTTTTTTTTTGGGGGGGGGGGGGATTCTACACCTGAGCTACACCTCCAGTCCTATTTTTAAAAATTGTTTATTTTGAAACAAGTTTTCACTAAGTTGCTGAGAGCCTTGCTAAGTTGCTGAGGCTGGCTTCAAACCAATGATTCTCCTGTTTTAGCTTCCCAAGTACTGGGATTACAGGCATGTGCCACCATGCCCAGCTGACAGTTTTTGAGCATCTCTTATTTATGGCTTGAGCAATGTTAAAAATGCAAATATAAGCCAAATAAACTCAAGAGTCTGTGTGATGAAAAGACAATGTAAATAAGCAAGCGCTACAAACTGAGAAGAGACTTACAGTAGAGATCTGTAAGACATTTTATGAGCATGAGAGAAACTACTAATTCTACCTGGGGTAAAAATCAGGATGAAAGGCTGCTTAAAAGATTCCTGTTTGAAACCATGCAGGAGGCATCACAATATCTGACTTCAAACTATACTACAAAGTCACAGTAATAAAAACAGCATGGTATTGGCACAAAAACAGACACACAGACCAATGGAGTAAAAGAGAAGACTCAGAAACAAACCCACACACCTACAGTCAATTGATTTTTGACAAAGGAGCAAAAAACATACACTGGAAAAAAAGATAGCCTCTTCAACAAATGGTGTTGGCAAAACTGGTTAACCATATGCAAAAAAATGGAAATAAATCCCACTTTCTCACCCTGCACAAGAGTCATTTCAAGATGGATCAAAGACCAGGAAGTCAGTCAGAGACCTTGCAGCTACTTGAAGAGGGCATAGGCCCAACACTTCAACACACAGGCACAGGCAAAAACTTTCTCAACAAGACCTGAAAGGCACAAGCAACTCAAAGGAAGATCAATACATGAGATTGCATTAAACTGAAGAGCTTCTGTGCAGCAAAGGAAACTACCAAGAATCTCAACAGAGAGCCCACAGAATGGAAGAAACTTTTTGCTAGCTACTCCTCTGATAGAGAACTAATATCTAGAATATACAGAGAACTCAAGAAACAGCTAGGAAAACAAATAACCCAATCAAAAAATGGGCAAATTATCTAAATAGACACTTCACAAAAGAAGAAATACTTATGGCCAATAAATGGAAGGAAATGTTCAACATCATTAGCAATCAGAGAGATGCAAATCAAAACTACCCTCAGATTCCACCTAACACTAATTAGAATTGCAATCATCAAAAATACAACCAACAACAAATGGTGGAGAGAGTGTGGAGAAGTGGGAACTCTAATACATTGGTGGTGGTATTGTGGATTAGTGCAACCACTTTGGAAAACAGTATGGAGGATCCTCAGACAAATGGGAATGAACCTACCATATGATCCAGCAATACCACTTCTGAGTATTTATCCAAAAGAATGGAAACCAAACTATCAGACCAATGCATATATATCTATGTTTATAGCTTCACAATTCACAATTGCCAAACTATGGAACCAGCCAAGATGTCCAACAACAGATGAATGGATTACAAAACTATGGGATATGTACACAATGGAATTTTACTCAGCCATAAAGAAGAACAAAATCATGTCATTTGCAGGGAAATGGATAGAACTGGAAAACATTATGTTAAGTGAGATTAGTAGTCATAAAAAGTAAAAATTGTATACTCTCCTTAAAATGTGAAAGCTAAGGACAAAGTGGGTCATAAGAGGGAATCTAGATGAAGAAGGAGAAACCGTAGATGAGCAAAGAAGGTGACTTAACTGAAGGGGATGGGGGGGGAACACCCTAATGCACATGATGTACTTTCACAATCATATCAAAGTCAATCACTAAACTAAGCTTGAGAAAGAGGGCGGGGAGGGAATGGGGCAGAAATTGGGGAAGGGTTAAATGAGAAATGTGTGCATATACGCCTTTACCAGCTTGTACTCAACCAAGATGTATGATTACAATGCACCAATTAAAATAAGAAAAAGATTCTTGTTTGTAGTCAGGCAAACAGATAAGAAAAAAAGGCATTCTAGGCATAGGGAACAGAATATTCAAAGGCTCAGAGATGCCAAAGTACTGCTTTGTTCAGAAAACTGGAAGTTCTTGGTGGGGTATTGGAAGAATGCTGGAAAGTGGCAGCTGAAATGATAGGCAGGGACCAATCATGAAAAGACTTATACAAAATACTAAAACATATGGACTTCATTTTGTGTGCCAGGAACTTTTCAACTATTTTCTAAATAATTGTACTTTTCTCTACCCTCTCCCTGGCCAAGTATATTCTCATTTGGATGCAAGAAAAAAAAAAAAAAATGGGCAGAGCTATCCTCAGCTTCAGCCTGTTAGTCTTCCCTCCCACTGTATTCCACTTCCCCCAAATAGGCCTTGAGGTATAATTTGAAAACAACGACAATGGGGACTCACTGATGGAGTTTAGACAGGAAATGAATATAATGCATCTGTACTGTACAAAGTGCAGCTGGTAGGGGGTGATTAAAGACTAAAAGCAGGGTTACCAACTAGGGCCTAATGACAGAAATCAAGGGAAGAAGAAGAAAAAAGATTTTAAAAAGTCAGATTAAAAAAAAAAGATAAGAGGAAGAAAAAGAATAGATTTGGGAGTTATTTTGAGGCAGAATCACTAATCTTGGCAACTAGACACAGGGAGGGGGCAACAGCATGGGAGGACAGTGATAAATTTGACTGGCATAAGGAATACACGTTAACTCATGTAAAGATAAGGACATACTGTTGTCTCCCAAAGTACAGGCAGGTTTCATTAGAACTATAACTGGAAAACCATCTGGATTCTGCTTCTCTTTCAGAAGCCAATGTGTCTCTGCATATCTCTTCTTTTTCTCTGATCAGAATGTCCTGTGCTTCCCTGATTACTTCAGTTTCTAATTTCTCATAACTGCATGTCATTCATGAGTATGGTGGCTATTCTAAAGGGCCTCAGTGCCACATGAGTTTTTAGCTCAAGCACCCATCACTAAGTGGTAATTTCTTCAGTCCCTAAGGGAACTAACTGATGGCCCCAGGTCATCATTTCAAATCAGATCAATTTAAAATATATTGCATCCAATGAGCTACTATATTCAAGTGTTTGGTCCAATCAGTTGTTGAGAGAGGTCATGGTATAGCACAAACTGGAGTTGCCATTTCCTGGTACTTTCTATGCAACTAGTCCTATTCTAATAAATTACTGAATTCCCATAGCCATTCAGAAATAGGCATTATTATCCTCAGTTAGAGAGGAGAAGCCAAGGCCTAGTCAATATCTGACTGGCCTGAAATCATATGACTATTAAGTGGTAGAACCAGATCTAACTGCAGGCTCTTTTGGCTCAAAACACCATCTCTTAACAGTGCCCATTCAGCGGGAATTACATCGGCACAGGGCATGCAATAAATAATATCTCTAAGACATATGAATATGGACAGTCTAAATTTAAAGTAGAGGTAAGGCATCTATGTAAAGAGGTATATAGGCAAAAGCTCTAACAATGGAGACAAAATTGGGAGTCACTGAGATACATGAAGTCTTAGGAATAGAAAGAATTATATTAAGTGAATAGCTTAAGTAGGGAGAGAAAATTGTCCAGGCAGAGTCCAGGAAATAAGGGTCAGGGAGAGAGAACTTTATGAAGTGAGAAGAATCAAAAGCAGAACCAGGAAGGTATTGCATCATGGAGTAAAACAGAGGACAGATTAACTAAAAAGAATATTATAGGCCAGGCGTGATGGCACATGCCTGTAAAACCAGTACTTGGGAGGCTGAGACAGGAGGATTAGAGATTTGAGGACAACCTCAGCAAGCTCAGAGGTAGAATATCCTTGGGCTCAATTTCTAGCACCAAAGCAAAAACAAAAACAAAAAAGAGCCTGCACATGACATTAATACTCAGATTTACAGTTTAACAAGTAAATTTTTAGTTTTTCTTTATAAAAACAGAAAAGAAAAAGCAGTAAGACATTTTCTAAAACTCAAAGTGTAGCAGTTAACATCTGGATTATTACAATATGTAAAATTACTTAAGCATGATTAAGTAATTTCAGAAAATATTTTCAAGAAATTTTAGTAGATTTCACCAGTCTTTGTAAATACCACATATTCTCATTTATCCTATCAGAATCAATAAGTAGATTCAAGTTCATTAACATATGAAAAAATGTGAATGATAAACACAGAAAATGATTAGCCCAAAAATCATGTGATTTTTTTATACCAGTGAAGGAATTGAAACCATTTCTCTATTTAAATTAAGATTACACACATTGATTTTATAGTTAGAGTTAAAAAAATTACAAAGCAAAAAATAAAACAAATCATCAAACCACTGGTATATACAAGGAATCCCAACATAAATTTTAATGAAGGTGAATCATCTTCACAAATTATCTGTTTCAGAGCAAGATAAAAATAGTACCTTATTATGACAATTGGATTTTTCAGTCAAGTCAGGAGACCGAGCCCTGTTTCTGGGACTAGGCCACTCTTCTCCAATCAAAGATGTCCTCAGGGACATCTTGTTTAACTGTTGTATGTATAAGAAGAGTAGAAACTGTAGGGTGTTCACTGAAAGCTGTTCAAGAAAAACATGAAAGATGAGCAAATGTCTTAAAACAGCATCACTTATATAACTAAGTAGACATAGTAAACTAAATTCACAATTTGCTGACCCTAAAAACAAACAAAAAAACTAATTAAAAGACATTGCCAGCATTTATATGTGTGTCTCTGTGACCTGGATGTAAAGGTTTTTGAACTTAAACTGTAGTCACTTACCTTTGCAGAAAGCCATAGACATTCTCTAAAACTAATGAAGAGGAAATAATGAGGTGCATATTTTTAAAAGAAGTTTATTTCAAAAGTTTAATCTTACAGTTAAAATCTTAGTTTGAGTAAGTAAATAGATGGAATTTAAAAAGACAGGAAATTCAGGTTCACAGATTTATCAAGAAAGTGCAGGATATCAGCATAACAATTGAAACTATGTAATGTTTTTGTTTTACATAATTTTGTGGAGGAGTAGGCCTCAGTTTTCATAAAGTTCTTAAAAAGTTGTTAAAG
>PVLC010005464.1:65907-76339 GCA_004027655.1 Graphiurus murinus
GCTTGTAATCCCAGCATTTGGGAGGCTGAGACTGGAGGATCCGGGTTCGCGGCCAGCCTCAGCTACCTAGTGAGGCACTCCGCAACTTAGTGAGACTCTGTTTCAAAATAAAGAATAAAAAATAGGGCTGGGGGTGTAGCTTGGAGGTAAAATGCCCCTGGGTTCCATCTCCAGTACCGCAAAAAAAAAAAAAAAAAAAGTTGTTAAAGAAAAAAACACTATCGGTCTCATAGATACATAAAGGCATTTCTTATCTGAGCAAGGGTGTAGTTTGAAGCTTGTGATTATCCTCATATACCCATCCCCCTACATATAGGAGAGGCAAAAAAGTGAAGCGATACATCTGGGTCAGTAGTTACATTCCCTCTGATTTCCAACCTGGCTAAAAAATTTCTATACAAGGAACTTAAAAATATAGATTCTCAGGCTCACTCAGATCTATTCAACCAATCGTCAATGTGAGGCCCATCAATGCATATATATATTTTTTTACTTTTTAAAACTTTTAAAGATAACTAGATTTACATGCAGTTCAAAGACCTAACAGAGATCCCACATACCTTTACTCAGTTTTCCATCTTACAAAACTATAGTACAATAATCACAACTAGATGTCAAAATAGAGAACATATTATTAACACAGGGATATCTCTTACTGCCCTTTTATAGCCACATGCACTTCCCTGCGACCCTCAATCTCTAAAAACCGTTTATTCTCTATAATTTTTGTTATTTCAAGGATGTTACACAAATAGAATCACACAGTATGTAACTGTTGGGTATTCACTTTTTTCATTCAGTGTAATTCTTTGATTTTATACATTCTTTCATTTAATAATTATTTGTATTATTTCTTATATGGTTTCATGAGACTGTAAGATTTTTGCATTTTCTATTTTGATATTCCTCATAAGTAGCATAGAATATGTTATATAGCATGCATTCAAAAAATATGGAACTTGTTAAAGGCTGTATTCATCTCTATATCCACAACATCCACTTCCGTACTTAGCATTTAGTGGGCACTCAATAAATATTTGTTTAACAAATAACTGAAATGCCCTCCCTTTCTTGGTTGCATGACAAACTTCAATTTCCAAAAGCTTGTTTATGTATCACCCCATGAGGCAGAGACTTGCTGGAATCTAATTACTTTTTCTTCTCTTCCAGGGCACATAATTAGATGGCATTTTCTAGCTTCCCTTGCAATTAGCTATGGTGTAACTGAGTTAGTCAACAGAATGTAAGTGAATTCATACTTCTACTTACCACTTTCAACTTTTACCTATAAAACTCTCCCAAAGAAATAGAAGCAAAGGACTCTGTGGCAAACTGTTTTATTTGCAACTATTCACTTCTCCATCTTCTAGGAGACTTTCATATCCCTATCCGTGGCCATGGCATTTGCCTTACCTCCTGTGAGATAGTTGATCTTCCTACCTTATTGCTTTATACTCGGCCATGTGCGTGTGACAAAGCTTTGGTTAATGGAATGGAAGTAGTTTTAGTTTATGTCACATCTGAACAAAAGTTTTAAGAGGCATGATAATCTAGAAATAAATGCACATGTATACAATCAACTAATTTTTGACAAGGGTTCAAGAATACAAAATAGGGAAAGCACAGTCTCTTCAATAAAGGATTTAGAAAAACTGGATATCTATATATAAAAGAATGAAACTGGACCCATAGCTCATATCATACATAATCAACTCAAAACAGATTAAGGACTTAAGACCCTAAATAGTAAAACAACTAGAAGAAAAAGTAAAAAGCTCCTTCATATCAGTTTTGGTAGTAATTTTTTGATATGACATCAACTGTTATTGTTCTAAGCCACTGAAATGCTGGGATGTTATTGTAATTAACCTACTATGATTACATATTCTGTGAAGTCTTTCCTTACTAGCAGAATGAATTTTCCTCTATTCTATTTCTGGACTTTATACATTATTTTATGTATCAAGATACCCCTACTAACTTATGAGGCTCCACAGGGGGCAGAGATGCTATAGTTTGGATGCGGCTTGTCTCTGGACATGTGTTGGAAGCTTGGTTCTCAGTGTGATAACATAAAGAGACGGTGGGACCTTTAAGAGGTGGAGATCAATGGGAAGTCATTAGGTCTTGCTGGGGATATGCTCTCAGAAGATATTCAGGTTGGCCAGTGGGACTCTGAGTTACTTCTCACAAGAGGATTATTATGAAAGAGCAAGACTGGCCTCTCTCCTCCCTCTGGCTTCCAATCTTGCCATGTGATCTTTCCCTCTTGCACTACTCTTACTATGATGTCATCTGCCATGAGATGCAGTTAGAGGCCCTTGACAGAGTCAGCACCATACTGTCTAGATTCTCAGCTTCACAAATTTTGAGCTAAATAAACCTCTAAACCTCTTTTCAAGTTACTCAGTCTCCAATATTTGGTTATAATAACAGAAAATGTACTAATACAGAAAACTAGTGTCAGAAATGGGGTTATTATTAATAACAAATACCTGAAAAGGTAAAATTGGTTTTGGAAGTGGGTAATGAGAAGTTGGTAGAGTTTGGAGGAACAGGTTAGAAAATGCCTAGAATGCTGTAATTGCATATTACAGATGATTCTGATAAAAACTCAAAAGACAAGAAGACTAGGAAAGGGCTAGAATGCCTTAGAAACTGGATAGGTGGTGGTAACCAGATGCAAATGAGGAGTACTCTATTAGAAACTGGAGTAGCTGGGCGTGGTGGCATACCTCTGTAATCCTGCAGCCTCAGCAACCTAGTAGACCCTGTTTCCAAACAAACAAAAAGGGATGGGTGTGTAGGTTGGAGGTAGAATGCCCCTGGGTTCAATTCTGAGTACCAATAAAAGAAAAACAAATTGGAGTAAAGGTCAGCCTTGTCACACCATTACAAAGAATTTGTCCATACCCTGGAGCTTTATAGAAGCTTGAATTTAAAATGAAAGGACTGTGATGTGTGGCAGGGGAAATATCTAAACAGTAAACAATTCAGGTTGTTGCTTGGTTACTTTTAACTGCATACAGTAGGATTCAGGAGCAATAGCATGACCTGAAGGTATACTGTATAATTTGAAGAGAAACAGAGAAAATTTGAAAAAATCGGCTTGGCTAGTGAAGGGGTGAGACCTAGCAATCTCTTGCTAAATCTCTGCATGAGTAAAACAAGGCTAAGTATTCTGAGTCAGGACAATGAGAAATAGGCCTGGAGAGTACCTCAGAAATCTATGTAGCTGCCTCTACCAACAAAGGCCCAGAGACCTAGAAGGCTGAACTGTTCCAAGGAATAGGCTCAGGGTGCTCTCCATAGACCTACTGACCAAGGCTGCCTCAGGATTCTGCTCCCTCCTTTCCAGAGAAGTGATCTGTGAACTATTCAGTCATGGCTCAAACAGGAATGACACCACTCCAAGGAGCAATTGGCAAACCTTGGTGTCCATGTGCTGCTAATTCTGCAGGTACCCATAATGCAAGAGCTATGGGGTTATGGCTATTTCCACCAAGATTTCAAAGCAAAGCCTGGGAGGCCAGACAGAGATCTGCCTCAGGTCAGAGCTACCACAGAGAGCCCCCACTAGGATAATACCTAATGAAGCTATAGAGACCCAGTAACTATAAAGCTACCAGTAAGCAATGTTAGCCTGGGAGAGCTGCGGTCATGAAATCCCAAAGGAGAGAGCTGTGGTGTGGATTGAGTCTAGCAAAGCCATTGGAGTAGGACTGCTTGAGGCCTTAGGGCCTAACTCCAGCCCCATTGTGCACAGGACGAAAGGGCTAGAAGCTTTAATAGTTAATATATGCTCTGCTGGGTTTTGGACATGCTTTGACCAGTTCCTACTTTCTATTTATCTATTTTTTTTTTGGAATGGGAATGTATACTCACCCTGTGACTGTCTCACCACTGTATACTGGAAGTAGATAACTTGCTTTGATTTTTCAGGCTCAAAGCTGGAGTTTTCCCTGAGTCTCAAAATGATACTTTGGATCACTGAATTGATGCTGAAATGAGCTCAGTCTTTGGGACTACTTGTATGGAATATTAAGGACGTGTGGAGGCAGGGGCAGAATGCTATGGTTTGAATATGGTTTGTCCTCTCCAAAAACTCATATTGAAATTTAATCCCTATTGTGAGAAACTAAGAAAGTAGAAACTTAATCTGATTATGATGGTTAGAGGTGGGACCTCTAGGAGGTATTTAGGTCAACAGGGTGAAAATGAACACTGGTAGCTTTATAAGAAGAAGAGAGGCTAGTATGCACACACATACTCCTTGCCTCTCATTATGTAATGTCCTGTACTGCCTGAGAACTCGGGAAGTAAGAAAGCCATTATCACAAGTGGCCTTTCAACTTTCAGAACCATGAGTAAAAATAAACTTTTACTTAAAAATTAGTCTGTGGTATTGCCTTTTAGCAACAGAAAATGGATGAATATGCTGTCCTAATCATTTCTGAACCCAGCACATAACAGATGCTCATTTAAAAATAGTCATGTGCCTCCGATTGTAACATATCAGTGGCTCACTCACCCCAAATATTTTTAAAGTCAATGAAAATATTTCCCACTTTCAATTTCAGGATCCCTGTAACATTATTGCTTTGGGAGTAGACAAAGGATTAGTAAGTACGGACTAATCCACTTAATATATTAAATACTTCCAAACTGAAACTGCCAAAACTCAATTGGTAGGATCATAATGGGCATTAACTCAAAACCTCACATTATACTGCTAGTACAAAAACGAAGAATGGTTTGTTTCCGCCAGGCATAGTGGTGCAAGCCTGTAATCTTAGTATTTGGGAGGCTGAGAGAGGAGGATTGCAGGTTTGAGGACAGCCTCAGCAAGCAGTCAGATTCTCATCCACCTAGCAAGACCCTGTTTCAAAAAATAAAATAAGGCTGGGGGGGTGTAGGTTGGAGGTGAAAACCCTGGGGCTCAATTTCCAATAAAACAAAACAAAATTAAAAAAATAGTTTATTTCCCAAAGTAGTTAAAAACATACACAATCAATCCATACCTGATTTCTCTGCTTTTCAACTTCATCTTCAGACATGCAGTTGGACAGAACCTCAGACCATTCCAGGCGTTCCTCAGGTGTCCTCACCGAAAGACTATCAAATATTTCAAAGTAAAGCCATGCCAGATCCTTAGCCAACTGCAGCTTCCCACATGCAATGTGCCTCCATGTAGACCAGTACAGACGGGGGTAAGCTCCCTCTGTGGTGGCCCGGGTTCGCACATAGGTGGCAATTTTCCTGAGATAGTGAAGACTGAACTTGGATGGTGGAGCGACCTGCAAAGCACCCACTATAAAGGGTTCTGCTTTTACCCAGAGGAGAACTCCTGACTGATCCATATTATGGCCAAGGACATCTGGATGAAAAGGCTTCTTTGCATACCTAGGAAACAAAGTTTCTTCACAAACTGATTTGAAACAAATCTCATTTATACATTTTCTTGGAAGGTGACCCTTCTTTAACTATTTTTAAATGTACTATATGATTAGTTGAAAAAGCAGCTATAGTTCATCAACCAAAAGCAGAAGAGATTTTTGGTCAGATCCCACTACAATCTATTTTAGGAAAAAAATGCAATAAAACAAAATCATTTTATTTGAATTGTTAGAAACGATTTCATTAGAGAGCCGGGCGTGGTGGCGCATGCTTGTAATCCCAGCATTCGGGAGGCTGAGTCCGGAGGATCCAGGTTCGCGGCCAGCTTCAGCTACCTAGTGAGGCACTCCGCAACCTAGTGAGACCCGGTTTCAAAATAAAGAATAAAAAATAGGGCTGGGGGTTTAGCTCGGAGGTAGAATGCCCCTGAGTTCAATCCCTAGTACCACAAAAAAAAAAAAAAAAAAAAAAAAAAAAAAAAAAAAAAAAAAAAAAAAAAAAAAAAAGAAACAATTTCATTAGAAGAGTGCAAATGCTTTAAATCTGGGGTCTCTGGCTCAGGGAGGGAAGAAAGTAAAGAATGGGGGTAGAGAAGTCATTTTGTCACAAGAAACTATGTTCTACCCTGGTACACTGTTAGTAACAAGTGGAATAAAATTTGTAGAATTGTAAAAACATGTAAGAGTTAAATCACACATAGAGAAAAAGTTAGTTACAGATTTGGACATGTCAGCTGAACAAACAGGCTCAATATGAAGCACTATATGAAGGGCTAAACAAAAATGCTAATGTAAACACAGGCTACAAAAATAGATCATACTTTTAATCTCTGTAATAGTAAACCTGTTGTGGCATATTCTATTGTGCTTAGTTCTGGTACAGTATTTTTGGCTTGTTTCTTTATTAAACATATTAATGATACATAATTTTATGGCTAATGCAGTATCTAAAAATAGAAGAAAGGAATCATCCACATTCCCACCATTAAATGGTAACTAGTTAATATTTTATCTTACCTGTTTTTTCTACACAGACTAGATGTTAATTTGTTTTTGAATTTTCATGGCTGTGATATTATATATACAATGTGTATTATTTTATTCATTTAATTGGTATTGGGGATTGAACCCAGGAGCATTCTACCTCTGAGCTACATTCCCAGCCCTTTTAATTTTTTTCTATTTTGAGACAGGGTCTCACTAAGTTGCTGAGGCTGGCCTGGAATTTGCCATCCTCCTGTCCCAGCCTTCCAAATATTGGAATTATAGGCATGAGCCACCGTGCCTGGCTCAATTTTGTATTATTTTAAAAGCTTAGTAGCATCCTAAATATACTCCAATTTACTTTCTGCCACCTAACAGGCTTAAGGGTTTTCATAAAAAACAAAATGGCAAAATATTGATCATGTTGATGCTTGGTGATGGACACACTGGGGGCTCATTTACATATTCTCCTTTGTATGCTAAAATTTCCATTATAAAAAGTTCAAATGTTTTCACTACTATAAATAATTCTCTGATCACTATCTTTTTGCATTATAATGATTTCCCACATTTTCAGATGTGCATTTTTAAAATGAAGTAACTGGGATTTTTGCAGTTCCTGACATATATTCTCATTGCTTTTCAAAATAACTTTATCAAAATCGTACCATCATTTGACCAAGATACGCACTTCACTGAGCACTCCCTGGCATTAACATCACTCTGAAAAGTCTTTCCTTGTGGCGGATGAAAAACGTTTTATTGTTATATTTTGCATTTGACTCTAGAAAGTTGTACTTCTTTGGAGAACTATTAAAAACAATTACTGCCTGGCGTGGTGGCGCACGCTTGTAATCCCAGCATTTGGGAGGCTGAAACCGGAGGATCTGGGTTCACCCCCAGCCTCAGCTACCTAGTGAGGCATTCCACAACTTAGTGAGACCCTGTTTCAAAATAAAGAATAAAAAATAGGGCTGAGGGTGTAGCTCGGAGGTAGAATGCCCCTGAGTTCAATCCCCAGTACCGAAAAAAACAAAAACAAAAACAATTACTATGTATCAGACAGCATGCTAAATATCTTGCATATTTTACCTCTTTTCATCCTTACAATTACCTGGAGATACATGAATTCCTTCATTTTCAGACAAGAAAACTGAAGTTTAGAGAAGTTAGGGGACTTACCTAAGGTCATATATTTAGTTGGCACAGCTCTGAATTAGGATTCAGGTTTGATTTGAGAAATGTGTTGTTACAAATGTACTTTGGGAACCCAGGAAGGGGAAAACATCAATAAAAGGAGGGGTCCAGAAAAGGAAGAAACGCCTCAAACAGGCAACTTCTTCAGCGCAGGGTCTGAAGGAACAGTGGAAGTGAACTGATAAGGGTGTAAAAGAGTGAACGACAGAGGTGTATGATTTGGGAATGGATTATCGTTCCGAGTACAACTACACGAGGAAAAGTACATTTGGAAGACCTTAGTTCTTTAAAAAACGAAAAGACTGCTCGTAGGGTACTCAGCTCCTGTTTTTTTAGCGTGCAAAAGTTAGATTGTGAGGATGAACTTCTAACTTCGATTTTCGAGAGAGCTAGATTTGTAACAAACATAAACCGGGCTCTTTCTCTGGGAGAAGGCTGAATTAAGGTTTTTCCGGCTAAGAAGCAGGCGTGGGCCCAACCCAGGCTTTTCTCCTGAGGCGTCGCCGCCACCTCCGCCGTTATCCAGGGCGCAGAGTGACGCAGGCCGCCCGAGCGCCCCGACCCCACTAGGGGAACGCGGACACCCGGGTTGACAGGTTCCATCACGGCCTCGGACTCGGCGAGCTCCAAGACAGCCAACCCCGCCAGAACCCTGACCCGCCCGGCACACCCTCCCGACTCGCCCCTCCCTAGCGTCTGCCCGCGCCGCAGTTACCTGCGAAGGCAGAACCCGTCAGCCGCACCTCACTCACCGGATCTACTCTTCACCCACCGCCGCCCGCCGCCCGCCTACTGCGCAAGCGCCAGGCCTTGCACCACCGAGAGCCGGAGGACCGCGTTGCTAGAGCGGCAAGAGCGGTTCTTTGAGACTACTTTGGTTTCTTTTTCTTTTCTCTTTCGCCTCCCTTCCTTTTTCTTAGTTTCTTTCTTTTTCCTTCCTTCCCTTTGTTTCTTTCTTTTTTGTGGTACTGAGGATTGAACGAACCCAGGGTCATTCTGCCTCCGAGCTACACCCCTAGCTCTATTAGTTGATGAATTTCACTACTTGCTAAGGCTGTCCTCGAACCTGCGATCCTGCTGTCTCAGCCTCCCAAGTACTAGAATTACAGGCGTGGGCCACCGCACCCAACTCTAACTTCATTTCTTATGGGGCATGCTGGGAACCCGAGCCTGGCCCATTTCTTCCTGGTGTCCTGCCTTTCAACCCAGAGAAATAGGAATTTTTCTACTGCTCCACAAAACTGTGATCAGCCAGTGGCTGGTGGTAAAATTAGCATGCTTTGATAGGTAACAATAATGAGTTTACATTTATGGGGCACTTTGGGCTGGGCACTGTGTAAAGCACCCATATTGTATTATCCCAGTCTTCAAATGAGTCCTAGGAAGTTAAGCACATTTGTTTTACTGAACAGGAAACCAGGACAAAGAAAGGTGTTCTCTAAGGTCACACAGAAAGAAACTGAAGCAAGATTCAAACCCAGGATATGTGAAGCTAGTGCCACTCCTCCCCACCTCCACCACCTTGGCCCCCTCAGTGTTAGTTCCTTAACTCTGTTTCTTTCCTGCCGTGTTACAGCCTTCAGGAAGTTTTTTTTTTTTTGTTTTTTTGTTTTTTTTATTCCGCCCAGCAGAAGACACCACATTATTTAAGCTTTCATGCCATGATTTCTGAACATTCTTGGTTTCTTTTTTTTTTTTTTTTTTTTTTTTTTTTGCGGTACTGGGGATTGAACTCAGGGGCATTCTACCTCCGAGCTACACCCCCAGCCCTATTTTTTATTCTTTATTTTGAAACAGGGTCACACTAAGTTGCGGAGTGCCTCACTAGGTAGCTGAGGCTGGCCGCGAACCCGGATCCTCCAGTCTCAGCCTCCCGAATGCTGGGATTACAAGCGTGCGCCACCACGCCCGGCTTTGGTTTCTTAATTCATGTATAACTTCTGAGGATGTGAGCAACACAAAGGTCAACTACAATACAAATTGTAGTAGTTCCACTTTTAAGTGGTCTCTCTCTCCTTCTAAGCATCTTCCTGAAAACAGGGGCTTGAGGTTTAAACTGACCTAGGTTAGGATACAGGCTGTATCATCTACTAGTTCAGGGGCCAAGCAAATTTGATCATTTCTCTCTCTATGGCTTAGTTTCTCCACCACCACCCCCTCCAACTCCCAAGTTCTGGGACTCACACTTAGGGATTCACACATGCATATGCTAGGCAAATACTCTACCATTGAACTAATGCCCCGCCCCCAGCCTATACATTAGTTTTCTGCAACAGCAATCATTATTTGTTGAGAACCACTGTGTCTAGGTACAGTGCTAGGGTTACAGTAGTGAATAAAATAGATTAAGGTCCTTGCTCTCTAAGGGTGTACAATAGGGAAAAATACTTATTAAGAAATAGGATAAGGCCAGGCGTGGTGGCACATGCTTGTAATCCCAGCATTTGGGAGGCTGAGACCGGAGGATCCGGGTTCTCCGCCAGTCTCAGCTACCTAGTGAGGCACTCTGCAACTTAGTGAGACTCGGTTTCAAAATAAAGAATAAAAAATGGGGCTGGGGGTGTAGCTCGGAGGTAGAATGCCCCGGAGTTCAATCCCCAGTACCGCAAAAAAAAAAAAAAAAGAAAGAAACAGGATAATTTAAGCCAGGCGTGGTGGTCCACGCTTGTAATCCCAGCATTTGGGAGGCTGAGATGGAGGATCCAGGTTCGAGGCCAGCCTCAGCTACCTTAGTGAGGCACTCCGCAACTTAGTGAGACTCTGTTTCAAAATAAGGAATAAAAAAAAAAATAGGGATGGGGGTATAGCTCGGAGGTAGAATGCCCCTGAGTTCAATCCCCAGTACAGCAAAAAAA
>PVLC010005465.1:0-76130 GCA_004027655.1 Graphiurus murinus
TTCGGGAGGCTGAGACTGGAGGATCCGGGTTCGCGGCCAGCCTCAGCTACCTAGTGAGGAACTCCGCAACTTAGTGAGACTCGGTTTCAAAATAAAGAATAAAAAAATAGGGCTGGGGGTGTAGCTCGGAGGTAGAACGCCCCTGAGTTCAATCCCCAGTACCGCAAAAAAAAAAAAAAAAAAAAAAAAAAAAAAAAAATTACTATGTTCCAGAGACTAATGGGCTGGGCTTGGTGGTGCAGGCCTGTAATCCCAGTAGTTGAGAGGTCGGGACAGGAAGAGCGCAGGTTTGAAGTCAATCTCAGCAATTTAGGGAGACTCTGTTTAAAATAAAATAAAATAAAATAGGTTTGAGGATGTAGCTCTGAGGTACATGTCTCTGGGTTCAATCTCAAGTATCACAAAGGAAAAAAAATAGAAGGAAGGAAGGAAGGAAGGAAGAATAATTAAAGCCTACAGTGGAAGCCATTCCATATCTTTATTCTGCCCAGTGCTTTGGACAAACTGCTGGGAACTAAAGTTCCAGAAGGGGATAATTCTTATGTTGTTGGTGTTTTGTTGTTTTTTGGAATTAGGAAACATACCAAGCACATCAAAAAGTATAAAGAAGTATATAATGAATACCTATATACCTGCCAACCAGCCAAATAACAACAAAGACCATGAACACAGTGGAAGCATCCTAAAATGTTTTGGTTCTGATTTCTTTCCTTTCATATTGGGGATTGAACCCAGGGGCATTCTACCTCCAAACCAAACCCTCAGCCCTTTTTATTTTTTATTTTGGAATAGGGTCTTGCTAAGTTGCTGAGACTGATCTCAAATCTGTGATTCTCCTATCTCAGTCTCCCAAGAACTAGGATTATAGGCGTGCACCACCATGCCTAGCTGATTTCTTTATTATTGTGCTACGTTAGATTTTTTTCAAGTGAGCCACTTGGAAGCTACTTCTATGGGGTGTTGACAGGTATTATGTGAAGAAAAGTTTGGGGAATTTGGTTGGAATTAGTTTGGGAAGTGCTGGACTTTAAAAAGTAAAATAGGGTTATTTTCTATGGGATTACTCAAAGTCTCTCAAACTGAACACAGGAACCCCTTTTTATGCCATGCCTTTTGGGACTATGATTCGTGTAAAATGTTTTTGGAAGCACTAACCTATGTTATACTACTGCATCAATTCCAAAAAGTACCAGTAACCTGGTAATTTTCACATCATTCGAAGAGGATGGATTAACTTCAAATGTTGAGTAAAAAATATATATATGTATATGGATTAATAATTTTAGTGCCAAGATGATCTGAGCCAAATGGGCATTTCAACTTTAATAACCATGGAAGACACTATGGCCTGATTATCTGTATTCTAATTTTCTATAAATCTTGCCATCTTTTTCTACCCACGTTTTTCCGGCTACTGACATTTACTTAGTTTTAATTGCAATTATATTCTATGTGTTATTGTAATCTCTCTCAGATTCCTTGGGGAATGAGGAAGGGAATAAACTCATTAAGCTAAATGAACTACATCTAATTGTCTTCGTCCCCAAATGCTAAATTCTACAACGCTGATTTAATGGCTATGGAACACTTCTTTTGGTTCTCCCCAAATTTAACACTGATTAATACTGAGATTAGGCCTTTCGTATTGACGTAAGCCCGAAATTGGACTACGGCCATCCCATACTTATAAATTCATTCATTTCAAGGTTCTGCTGTGGTCGAAGTCTGGGTTGGTGATGGTCTGACGGGATTGGAAGATGGGTGGGAAAAACTTCTTGGAGCAGCTGGTCCTTGAGCTGTGATTTAAAGAGGAGAAAGTTGTGGTTTGGTTATTGTTCCATAGATATGGAAAATTTTGAGCAGAGGCTCACAGCCAGGAGAGGAAGAACCAGTGAAAGGAACCACATGACAATAAATTTAGTTGGTCTGGAAGGTGAAGGCTAGGTTAGGGTGGAAGATGAAAACAGAGAGGGCTGGTCAAGCTGGGAGAAACCTTTGAGAAAAAGACTCAGAGACTTGTGTTTGGCTCAAAGTGTAAGAGGAGATCGATGTAAGGTCATTAGAGGAAACGGTCACAATAATGAGCAAGGGAAAGAGAAAGGAAAAAACGATAGCCCTATGAGAATAATTTATGTACCAGTAAATATTATATAATCTATTTGAAAATAGCGAATCATGTTTGTTGAGTGGATGATAGGTGAATGGTGAATGAATAAATGAATATGTTGATGGAGGTGGGTGATTTAACTTAATAATAAGTATCTCTAACCAGGAGGGCAGTTTGTCAGAGACTCCTGTGGAAAAGTCAAGAGTGATAATAATAATAATAATAATAATAATAATAATAATAATCACATGATGACATAGATACAATGTCAGGCACTGCACTGATGAACTACAGTAAAAGTGGTGAGGTAGATACGGCCTCTGCTCTTAGAGAGCTGAAAAATCAAGAGATAACACATGCATACCTGCGCAACACATTCTTACTGAGCACCAAATGCTGGCCAGGATATGTGCTGTTGGTGGAATACTCAGTACATATGCATAAAGTGTAAATTTATCAGGATATAGAGAAGCAGGCAGGCAGTCAACATACAGCGTAAAAAGAATGTCTATAACACAGGAAGACAGAGCATAGGGGTGGACTAAACACGCACAGGAGGGAGCACACACTCCGGGACTTAGGATTGTGAGCTATTTTGATAAGCATCTTGCGGGGTAGACAAGACCTCCAAGGTGCATGTCTGAGTGATACAAGGATTGCTAAATGGCTTTCTGTGTGAGTGTGTGTGTGCAGTACTAGGGATTGAACCCAGGGGTACTCTACTTCTGAGCTATACCCTTTTATTTTTTATCTTGAAATAGGGTCTCTCTAAGCTACTGAGGTTTGCACTAAGTTGCTGAGGCTGGTCTCGAACCTGCAATCCTCCCAAGTACTGGAATTACAGATGTGCGCCACCACACCTGTCACTAAATTTCGAAAAGAGGCTGAAGCTGGTTATTGGCAGGGCTTTTCTGTAGCAGAACTAGGGGTATAGATATGCCGCTAGAGGGAAACAATTCTCAGGCATCAGAAGAAAAGCAAATTCCCAGCAGCCTCAAGATTTTTCTCTTTCCATTCTCCTCCTGCATAGCATACTACTTCTCCTCTATATCAATATTTATAGGTTATGGATTTGAAGAGGTATCCATTGTTGGCTCCTATTTCTTTTTCATGTGTTTATTGGTGCATTGCAATTATACATCATAGTGAGATTCAAAGCCATGTGTTCATACATGCACACCTCACACCCCACGTGGTGTGTTTCCCTCCTCATCCCACCCCTTTCTTCCCTCCTCCCTCCCCAAAGATGTTAGTGAGATTGGTGTGATGCCTTCATATACAGGCATACCATTATGTAAACTCTTCCCTTTCTTATTCATTCTTTCTCCCTTCCGCATCTCTCTCCCCAACCCCCCTCCCACCATTCTACTGGTCTCTCTCCTCATTTGACTGAAGTCTCTTTTGTTTCCTGTTTGCTCTGTAGCTTCCATACCCTTGACTTTCTGAGACTGGCTGACCTCACTTCGCATAATAGTCTCTGATTCCACCAATTTTCCTGCAAATGACATAATTTTGTTCTTCTTTATGGCTGAGTAGAATTCCATTGTGTGTATATACACCCCATTTTCTTGATCCGTTCGTCTTTGACCGGCTTTGGAGGAGGCTCTTAGCTTGGAATTTCCTAGCCATAATGGGTGCCTATTTCTTGATCTTGATTCCATTCTGTAGTGTGCGACAGGCACATGCAAGTGGGGCACCTAAACCCGCGTTGTGTCTGAATGGGGTGGGGGGTGCCTAGTGCTTAAAGATGTAGTCATCCAGAATGCCAAGATAGTGCTGGGATCCTAGGAATTCAGGTGCCAGAGGAAGCCTCAAAAGATGCATGCATGGTGTATCCATCAGCATGCTTGCAGCCATAATCTAAAGCTCTGACCATATAATTTAGAGGAAAAAAAGATTTCTTTTCTTATGGTTTGGGGCTCAGTCCGTGTGAAACTGGGGGCCATGGATCTCAGGGCCTGGTGGTGGGAGAGCACGTGGGCTGTGTTCACATCCCAGAGGCTGGAAGCAAAAGAAAGAACGAGCGAGCGAGCAGGGGGAGGAGGGGGCTTTATATAATCTCCAAGGCCACGCCCCCAGGGATCCACCTCTTCCAGCCACACACTACCTGCCGACCTACCCAGGTCAATCCATTACAGTGGATTTATCCACTGCTGGGATTACAACCCTCAGGACTCAATTACATCAGCTCCAAACATTAAAAAATGAGCTCTTTAGGGGACATTTAATACCTAAGTGTAACACGTGGTGACAAGTGGCCCCAGAAAGGAATGACTAATGCTTTAGCCCTATCTTAACAGGAGTGAGTTCTGCGTTACTCCTTTATCCTGCTCACGTCTGTGACTTTAGGATGATCTGTTCCTGTGGTCTAGTAACATTCTCTGCTCAAGGACATTCTCTGGAGTAGATAGTGAACTACAAAGAAGGGAAGGTCAGAGGTCAGACTTGTTGAGACAGGAGGATCACAGATTTGAGGTCAGTGTCAGCAACTTTGCAAGACCCTGTTTCTAAATAGAACATAAAATAAAATTTAAAAAAATAGGGCTTGGGGGTTTAGCTCAGAGGTAGAATCCAGTTGGCTGTGCGTGTGCATGTACACACACACACACACACACACACACACACACACACACACACACACATTAGACTTGTTTGGACCACTTTTAGATCCAAGTGACAAAACCTAATCAAACTAGTTTGTGAAAAAGGAGATTTCTCCTCCTCCTTAGGAAAAATCTCTGGAATGGATGAGCAGTGGCCTGACTGATTTGTCTCCCAAAAAGTGTATGTTGGTACTAGTGTGGATCTAGGGCATAAACCATGGTGTCAAGGTTATCTTTTTTGTCTCTTGTCTCTGCTTTTCTTTATAATTTGGCTTCTTTCCTTCTCTCATGCACATCTTCTTTCATGCAGTTGGGGAGAAGATGAACAGGAAAAAACATAGGCATTTTTCTTATAACCCAAGATGGTAAAGGAAGCAAGAATATCATTCCTACTGTGCTCAGCAGGGAAGTCCTCGGAGGAGGCCTGGCTTTGGGGTTGGGGGGTGTACACTGGGGATTGGACCCAGGGAATTTTACCTCCAAGCTACACCCCCAGCCCTTGTTATTTTTATTTTTTATTTTGAAACAGGGTTTTGTTAAGTTATTGGGGGTCTCACTAAATTGCTGAGGCTGCCCTCCAACTTGCAGTCCTCCAGTCTCGGCCTCCCAAGTACTAGGATTGCAGGTGTGTGCCACCACACCCAGAAGAAGTGACTACTTTTTATTTTACTTTTTGAGTTACTGAGGATCGAACCCAGGGGAATTCTACCTCAATGCTACACCCCAGTCCTTTTTTATTTTATTATTTTTTTAAGTTTTGAAACAAGGTCTCATTAAGTCACTAAAAGTCTTGCTAAGTTGCTGAGGCTAGCCTCGACCCATAATCTTCCTGTCTCAGCTTCCCAAGTATTGGAATTACAGGTGTGTGCCACCACGCCTAGCCCACCGTGTATCCATTCCTCAACCAATCACTGTGGCCAGGGGTGAAGAAGTTCTCTGACCATGTTTGGGTCATTTCCTACTCTGGCCTGGGAGGTTTTATTAACTGTTCAGTTCTTGAAGAACGCATGGAATATAGAAAAGGTGAATCCCTCAAGAGTAAAATATTGATTAAAAAAGTAACATCATGACTCTGATACAGATATATAAATGAATATGATTAAAGATTCATTTTACTCAATAATCAATAAGTGAACCATATATTATAACCTGCTCTGAAAAAAAGAAAGACACAGAGAGAGACTGAGATTACGGCTATTGAAATGACTGTATAAGTGAAGGCAAAATTATATTTTCCACAATGGGGAGAAAGGAGTCCATTGACCTTTACCTGGGCAGGATAAAATCACAGTCAAGACTTATTTTGCATTGCGTATCAGTCACCTACAAGTCACAGAGTTGTAAAAATCCACCCATCGTGTCAAAATCTGATAATTTGGAGGGGTTTCCTCTAGAGCCTGGTTACATAGTTTTCAACTGAAAGTACAAATATTTTGCCTACACTAGGCAGACAAACAACATGTGTTCACTAAACAAGGAATGTAGTATTTGAAGGAGAAATATTTCCCTCCTAATTCCAGGTGGTACCAGCAGAAAGCTTACCTAAATTCAAGGGTAGCGGGAATCTATTGGTTCCTTGCAACAGGGTCCATGTCTCAGTGTCTTTCATGTAACCTCTGGACCTAACACATGAGATGTGTTTTATTCAGTGTGTGGGTTCACTGTTACATAGATCATCTACTGTGTGGACTTCCTCTGGAACAAGAGATCTGCAACTCTATGTGGTTTATACATAAGCTAGTATCATTTCTGGAGCTCTTAGTTCTCAGCTGTAGAAAAGCATAATTTTATTGCTAAGAAATGTATTGCCTGGCTGGGCTGGTGACACACACCTAGAATTCCAGTATTTGGGAGTCTGAGACAGGAGGATCACAGGTTTGAGGACAGCCTCAGCAACTTAGTGAGACCCTGTTTCAAAATAAAGTAAAAAGGACTGGGGCTGTAGCTCAGAAGTAGAATGCACCTGAGTTCAAGCCCTAATACCAAAATAAATAAATAAATAAATAAATAAATAAATAAATAAATAAAATAAAACATTAGATATTTGGATGTTTGAATTTTTGTTATAGATTGCCCAAGGTTAATTTTGGTTCTACATAGGTATTATTTCTCTGATGGTTGGCTATAGTCATATTAAACACACAGGAGAGATTGTGTTGTAATTATATTAAATTACATTATATCTACAGTAGAAACAATAAACAGTAAAAGATGATAGCAATGGGGATTTTTAGTAAGCTGCAGTCTGTATTAAATGTGAGCAAATGCAACTTCTAAATCTGATGAGTAAGACAGTTCCAGGAGACTGTCATTTCCAACCAGGGAGATGCATACTTACTAGGTAGTGGGCTGCTTGGGAGGGGGGGCGGGCAGTTCAAGGAGAAACATCAACTCCGTAGGAAATGAAGCCTGCAAATGTATAAAGAATAAGAAAAGATGAAATAAGCGATTTTAGGCCCAGTGTAGCAGCTGGAAAGACTAACTATGTGAACTGCAGACTCAACAACCAAACTGTGGAAAGCAAGACAGCCCGAGGTTTTACAGAATCTGTTTTGACATTTGCTCTTCAGCCGAACGGCCTCTTGCCTGTGATGTTACAGGAGGATGTGATACCAGCAGAGTGAGACCACACGGTAGGGCTCCATGAGAACTGAGGGAACTGAAGGTGCCTGTCAGCTCACAGGGTAGCCTCCGCTGCTCCAGTAGGTTAATCTGTGTGATTCTTCTTGGAAAATATTGACCACGAAGACCTGTAATGGGAACTCATCAATTTTAGAGACACAGACTTTTAGCACAGTAAAAGCTACTCCCTCAATTAGTCAATAAAAGTATAGTCAGCTATTATCCTAAGACTTTTGTTTTACTTTGGACAATAAAATATATTTAGTTTCATTTAGGGGTGTGTTTGTGTGGTGTGGTGTGTATGTGTGTGTGTGTGTGTGTGTGTGTGTGTGTGTGTGTGTGTGAGAGAGAGAGAGAGAGAGAGAGAGAGAGAGAGAGAGAGAGAGATTGGGGATCGAACTCAGGGGTAGCCTACTACTGAGCTTCACCTCCAACTCTTTTTATTTATTCATTTCTATATTTTTTAGTACTGAAGATTGAACCTAGGGACATTCTACCTCTGAGCTACACCCCCAGCTCTATTTTATTTTAAGGGTCTCACGTAGTTGCTGAAGGCCTTGCTAAGTTACTGAGACTGGCTGTGAACCTGCAATCCTCCTGTTTTAGCCTCCCAAGTACCGGGATTACAGTTATGAGCCACCATGCCTGGCTTTGTTTTTTATTTTGAAACAGGGTCTCAATAAATTACTGATACTGGCCTAGAACCTTTGATCTTCCTGTCTCAATCTCCTAAATCCTGAGATTACAGGTGTGCACCATCGTGCCCAGCCTTGGCGATCCTTGTAAAGATCCACTTAAGGCAGGTGTGGTGGCTCTCGCTTGTAATCCCAGTACTTGGGAGGCTGAAACAGGAGGATTGCAGGTTCCAGGATAGACTCAGCAAGCAGTGAGATCTCATCAACCTAGAAAGACCAAGTTTCAAAATAAAATAAAATAGGGCTGGGGGAAGGGTGTGTGTGGCTTGAAGGTAGAATGCCTGGGTTCAATCTCAATACCAAAAAACCAAAACCAAAACCAAACAAATAAAAGCAAAAAACCGAATCAGGCCAGTATCTCTGGCCCCAGGGCTGATTTCCAAATGGAAAGAAGCCGAAACCCAGGCAGGCCCGGCTCCCTCTCTCCACAGCGCCCTCCTGTGATGAAAGGCATTCTTTCCCCCTAACTCAAGTTGCTGTCAATGGAAACCTCTTCCCTATTTTCCATGTACTTTGAAAATAGTTGTCACCCAGAGCCAGTCCAGAGATGACGGCACATGTATTGTTTGTCCCTGTGTGGGCAGTGTATAACCAGCCCTGGCAGCGGTGGGCACGCACATCAGTCAGTTGAGGAAATAATTAACTGCCCAGATCATTTCTGCCTGCTTGATGAAGGAGTCAGATGGCTCTGTGCCGTGCCAAGTTCGCCTAGAAAATCAGCGCGCCCCCGGGAAGGGGCAGGGAGAGTGCGGCTTGGAAAAACTGAATATCGGAGTGTTGGAGCAGGTTGAGAAGTAACAGGAGCGGGGAGATTTCATCTCTGAGGTGGTCCCCGTTTAAATGTTTTAGCCTTCTTACAGAAAGTGGCTCTCTGTATACGTTTACACACTGCCTGCCAGCCAGCCACCCCCTACCCGCCTCTGCCACCGCCTTCGAGGCAACAGCTGCTCATTCATGGGACTCTGCAAACACCTGGGCTTCGTGTGTGTGTGTGTGTGTGTGTGTGTGTGTGTGTGTGTGTGTGTGTGTGTGAGAGAGAGAGAGAGAGACAGAGAGAGAGACAGACAGAGAGAGAGAGAGAGCAGCTTATGAGCTTTGTGGAATCTGAGGCTGTAGCCAGCTTTGGAAGACGCCAAAAGGATAGGAGTTGATAAAATGATGTTCTCCAAGAGAAGCAGAAGTAGACAAGTGAAGTAAAATAGGATTCTCAGACTTCTGATCTCCCTGAACTCGCTGAAAGCAAGACAGAAATAGTTTTTGTCTAAAGACTAAACCCAGCCGGGGGAATTACTTGCTGCAAGCTTGTAATCCCAGTACTTGGGAGGTTGAGACAGGAGGATTGCAGGCTCAAGATCAGCCTCAGCAACTTAGCCAGACTCTCAGCAACCTAGAGAGATTCTCTTTCAAAATAAGAAAAATAAGAAGGGCTGGGAGTGTAGCCTTACCATGACAGTTGTAAGTTGTGGCCATAGACTACAGATTCTGAAGTTGGGTGGGGCTTGCTTCAAACCCTGTTTCTGCTGCTTACTGGGGCGAGTTGTCTAATCTGCCTAAGGCAAACTTGCATTTTCTGTAAAATGGAGATGTGGGATATCTACCTCATGGGAGGCTTGGAAGGATTAATTGAGAATGAATATAAATTGAACTAGTGTAACATATGTATAGTAGGCTCATAGAAAGAATAAATATTCATTCCATGATTTTTTCACATGGGGAACAAATTATTCTCATTTATTCTTGCTGACATAATACTTATTGTATATTGTTATCAAATGTAAAAAAAAAATACAATTTTCAGAGAAAGGCGAAAATTAAGAATCTCTTATTGTGTCCTCTTCAAAGAAAAAAAAGTTTCTCCTTAAGAAAATCTGCCTGCCAGGGACACTGGAGCATGCCTATAATGCCAGCCACTCAGGAGGCTGAGGCAGGAGGATTGGGAGCTTGAGGCCAGCCTTGGCAACTTAGTAAGATCCTGATTCAAGATAAAATACAATTATTGTCTCAAGATAAAAAAATAATTTTCAAAAGGGCTAGAGATGGATCTAAATGGTAGAGCACTTGCCTAGCATGTTTAAGGTCCTGGGTTCAATTCCTAGTACTGAAACAAACAAACAAACAAACAAACACCCCTCAAACCAAACTTGCCTGCTTATCTTTTTTCTTTCACCTATAGATAGCAATGATACAACTATGATACTACTCTTAAGTATATTATTTTGTATTCTACATTGACTCAAGGGCTCTACTAAATCTCATGATTAATGAAAGAAAGAGTAATGTGAATACAGAATTACGAAACCCAATGGGCATGGCCTGTTATTGTTTTGTATTTAGTTTGTAGAACATGGAAGTCTACAGGAGCCACTTCCCAGCAGTTTTTCAATGACAACCCAGTGAACTGTGACCATCAGTTACCTGACTCAAATGAGAGATGAATGGACCACTTTGCTTTTCAGACCCCAAAGCAATGGGTATTTGGCAAGATGTAGGAGTCACCATTAAAACAATCCATTTTTCAGGGGTGACACATTTTTATTTATTCCAATTTGTAAATGTCTTCCAGTCTGGAGGAAAATGAAAGGCAACTCTTTAGAAGATGTTTTGAAGTTTAATTAAAATGCAATTTGAAAACATATCCCTTATGCCTTGCACTTACAAATATGGGCACGCTAGGAATTTACACAGAGATGTGAATGTTCTCATCCCCGTGCTGGGTAGCTCCGGTTGGGAGCTGTGTGCATTCATCTTCTGTCAAAATAGCAGCGTGCCTCTTTTGCACAACCGGCCCTGTAGGGAACTTCTGTGCAGTGTATTCATAGGAAGAAAACCTGATATTTTAAATTCTCCTCCCTTCCTCTGGGAGGTTGCTGTATACACAACACAAACCCTTGCTTCTTGTACTTATAGGGTTGGAAAAGTTCCTATTAAACTAGAGACTGATAAACTAAGGGCAATTCCACTGAACAGTTGATAGCTTAGAACAGATACTCTCTAAGCTTCCTGTTACTGGAATAAGGGGAGACATGAGATGGGAGTCTAAAAATACCCCAAACCTTGACTCATTTCCTACCTCCAGCAGATGTTTTGTTTAACCCTGCTTTTCAGTTGACTAATCCAGAAACAGAAGACAATTTTGAAGTCTGTTCAGTTAGAATTGATTGAGCACCTGCTATGTATGTATAGCTATTGTTCTCCACTGTTAGAGTATATGCTGAATAAGACAAGGTTCCTGCCCTTAAGAGGCCCACCAGATGATTAGCAACCCTGGCACCTCAGAAGGATTAGTATTTTTCCTAAGGAGTCAACCCCAGGACATGTGACAGTATAATTCACCAAAACAATACCCTTTCCCTTTGGAACTGCAGTAGGTGTTTGTAAAGCTCCTCTGAAGTGTTTGATTATAGCTTTAGGAGTACTTAGCATAAGGCTGCATTTCGCCAACTATAAAATAGAATCTTTCATGATGGTCTTGAACTTTATGCCTTTGGGGTTATTTTTTGTTGTTGTTGTTTTTTGTGGTACTGGGGATTGAACTCAGGGGCGTTCTACCTCCGAGCTATACCCCCAGCCCTATTTTTTATTCTTTATTTTGAAACCGAGTCTCACTAAGTTGCGGAGGGCCTCACTAGGTAGCTGAGGCTGGCCGCGAACCCGGATCCTCTGGTCTCAGCCTCCCGAATGCTGGGATTACAAGCGTGCACCACCACGCCCGGCTGCCTTTGGGGTTATTAAATGAAGAGAAATACATTTGTACTTGGAATGTCTTCTACCCATTATTTGAAGAAGGAATGATAGTTCTGCTGGGAACACTTTCTACTCAGAACACTCAATAAAAGATGAACACCCTGTGGACAGTGTTCCTGGTCACTGCTGGGTTTGTTTTTCCACGAACTTTACAGCCAAAGGGGGGAGCATAGCAGTTCAACTGTATGGTACTCTAGAATTAAACTCCAGATTACCTTAATACACTGTGGTAGTGTATTAAGTATTCTTATAAAAGGCCATAACTTGAGTTCTTTAAGTATGGGTGAGCATCTATTAAGCCATATTTCAGTGTTTATTTAATAAACTGACTATAAGATAAAACTGAAGCAATACTTGACTTTATTCTTCCTGTTGTGTTCATCATATAGGAAATTAGAATCATATAACATCTTAAATTTTAAACATTGGTTCCTTTTGACCTTGTGCAATAGGTACAGAGAAGATCTGGGTGTGGTGGTGCACGCTTGTAATCCCAGCATTTGGGAGGCTGAGACCGGAGGGTCTGTGTTCGAGGCCAGCCTCAGCTACTTAGTGAGGCACTCCACAACTTAGTGAGACCTTGTTTCAAAATAAAGAATTAAAAATAGGGCTGGGGGTGCAGCTTGGAGGTAGAATGCCCCTGAGTTCAATCCTCAGTACCGAAAAAAATAATAATAATAGGTACAGAGAATTAAATAGCTGCTTTCCCAGCCAGCACTCAGAATAAATAATGAAAAATTAGAACCAAATTCCGTGTGTGTGTGTGTGTGTGTGTGTGTGTGTGTGTGTGTGTGTGTGTGGTACGGGGGATTGAACTCAGGGTCTTTCTACTTCTGAGCTATACCTCCAGCACTATTTTGTTTTTTAAAATAGCACTAGTTTGTTTTTGAAACAGATCTCACATAAGTTGCTGAGGGCCTTGCTAAGTTGCTGAGGCTGGCCTCAAGGCTGCGATCCTCCTGTCTGAACCTTCCAAGTGCTAGGATTACAGGCATGCACCACCATGACTGACTTAGAACTGAATTCTTAACCATCACCATCTATGGTTATGCTTACTTTTCCATATTTCTTGGATTGACACTACCAGCATTCTAAACTAGTTTTTGTAATAGGAAGATGGCCAGTATTGACTTTAAATATTTTCAGAATCGATATTGTCAACATTGAAATTGATTCATAACTTAATGTAGCTCTGAATTTGTTAGTGGTGGACCCCCCCCCCTTTAAATGATGCCTAAGAAAACACAGAGGAAAGCAATATGTTTTTCACATTTTAGTGTCACTACTTGTTGGAGATGGCTCTGCAATATCCACAAATATATTAAAAATATATTAAGTGTCTAACTGAATACCAAATTTCTTTCTGAATAAAATTCAAGGACATAATGGCATATATTATCAGATTAAGTTTTCTTTTCTTTTTTCTTTCTCTCTCTCTTTTTTTTTTTTTTTTTTTTTTTTTTTTTTTTTTTTGATGGTACTAGGGATTGAACCCAGGGGCCTTCTACCTCTGAGCTACACCCCCAGCCCTATTTTTTATTCTTTATTTTGAAATAGGGTCACTAAGTCACTAAGTTGTAGAGGGCCTCACTAAGTAGCCGAGGCTGGCCACGAACTTGCATCTCAGCCTCCCAAGTATTGAGATTACAAGCATGTGCCTCCATGCCTGGCCAGGTTTTATTTTATTAATTCCAGAATATTTAGACCAACTGGCCTTTGTAAACATGACTTAAGTCAAGGCTAAGCTGAAGTCACTGGGACTATAATTTGCTAAGTGTTTATTTACATTCAAATACTTAAAACATTTTTTTTTCTTTTTGGTACTTAAGATTGAACCCGGGGGCCATTTACTTCTGAGCTACACACTCAGCCCTTTTTTATTTTGAAACAGGGTCTTGCTAAGTTGCTGAGCCTGGTCTTGAATCTGCCATCCTCCTGTTTCAACCTCCCAAGTGCTAAGATTACAGGAATGAGCCACCACGCCTGACTAATAGTTTTTATCTTTAATTATTTCAGAGTTTTTTTTTTTTTGTTTTGTTTTTGTTGTTGGTGGTGTTTTTTTTTGTTTGTTTGTTTGTTTTTTGTGGTACTGGGAATTGAACCCAGAGCCATTCTACCTCTGAGTTACATCCCCAGACCAATTTTATTTCTTATTTGGAAACAGGGTCTCACTAGGTTACTGAGAGCCTCACTAAATTGCTGAGGCTATACTTGAACCTGTGATCTTCCAGTTTCAACTTCCCAAGTACTAGGATTACAAGCGTGCACCATCATGCCTGGCTAGAGGGTTTTTTTTTTTTCCTTAGAAAATAGCATTTTTTTCCCTCAAAGATTTTTTGCTCCACCTGCCACTCCATTATCCCATGATTTTATTCCTCATCACTGCTAGAGGACCAAGGGTAGGACTAAAGGGAATAATGATATTAATAATGCTTTTACAAAAATTGTCAACTCTAAGTCCCCCTGTTTCCCTCTCCCTCTTTTTAGAATGGTCTTCTTGTGAGGAAAAACATAAAGGTGGCTTGCACTTGAAGGAGAACCTGATGCTTCCATACCTTAAGATCCACATACACACCAAGCTACCATCTCAAACACGTATTTATCATGTGGGCGACTTACAAGGCCTCGGTGTGCTCTTACACTCTTAGGATTTAGAGCTTAGATGGAATTTTGAAAAAAAATGTAGTGTTTTTTTTTTTTCTCTCTCTCTTTTAAAGACATTTCAAGCTGGGCGTGGGGGCGCACGCTTGTAATCCCAGTACTTGGGAGGCTGAGACCGGAGGATCTGGGTTCACGGCCAGCCTCAGATACTTAGTGAGGCTCTCCACAACTTAGTGAGACCCTGTTTCAAAATAAAGACTAAAAATAGGGCTGAGGATGTAGGTCAGAGGTAGAATGCCCCTGGGTTCAATCCTCAGTACCGAAAGAAAAAAAAAAAAAAAGACATGTCAAACTACCTGCTTTATACAGGTTCAGTGTATCAGCCTTAAAATGCAGAGTGTTCTTTAGGTGCAAACATCAACTCCAATGAATTCATGAGTGAGCTAAGCAGAAATTCTCTTATTCACCTGTAACATGGGGTTAAAATTCTTACCCCAAAATGGTAAGATGAGATATATTTTGAGGGCTATGAGGCTCAAGTGAGAATATGAATAAGTTTAGTCTTAGAATACTCCTTTAGGAAATGTAATCTTGCTCACGCCCAACCTATACTAATTTCTCCCTATGTGGTTTTTTTTTTTTTTTCATCTTGGGAAAATATACATGGAATTTTCAATCATTCCATAGTTTTGTTGCAGATGGCATTGCTTATTTGTTTCACATCTTCTACCCATTACAGCTGGAGAAAGCTTCGGGGCATGTATTGCCTTTTATTCCTTGTGCACCCCCAAGCATCTACTAGACATTGAGTAAGATACTGGGTATGCGTAGGATAGCTCCTAAATATGTGTTTGCTTGATTCATAGGTTTATTTTAATTCTGTTTTTTTGGCTGACATGTCCTGAACCATAGACAGTTAAAGCAAAAAATTCTGTAGGAGATGTGTTTGTGTTTTCATCTGAAGAACTATGAACAATGAGGGTGATATTCAAAATGAGAAAGGGATTCCATGTGGCGCCGCAGCATGCTGTTTGCAATGTAAGACCCAGGCACGGTGAAATCGCGGGAGAGCAATCCTCAGCTCGGAGGGCCTGTTGGGTGTCACGGATTTCCCCAACTTGTCTCTCTTCTTTCTGTGGTAGGGATGCATGAGAGGCAGAATTTCCACGCAGCTTTTTTTTTTTTTTTTTTTTTTTTTTTTTTTTTCGGTACTGGGGATTGAACCCAGGGGCATTCTACCTCCGAGCTATACCCCCAGCCCTATTTTTTATTCTTTATTTATTTATTTATTTTTTTTGCGGTACTGGAGATTGAACTCAGGGGCATTCTACCTCCGAGCTATACCCCCAGCCCTATTTTTTATTCTTTATTTTGAAACCAGGTCTCGCTAAGTTGCAGAGTGCCTCACTAGGTAGCTGAGGCCGGCCGCGAACCCGGATCCTCCGGTCTCAGCCTCCCGAATGCTGTCCACGCAGCTTTTTAATGCTCATTATGCCAGTAAGAGCAAGATCTCTCAAATTAAACTTTACATTGATTAAAATGATCCATCCTTAAAAGTCCCTGACCGGCTTCTCTCCCTTCCATTTAGTTCTGACCAACCCCTGGCCTAAGTTTCTTTCATTCTCTTTCCTGACTTCTCTCTGCTTCTTTGATTGTTCTCCCTGTATCCACTTCAAATTGAACATACTTTAGAAAATGACGTCTAGGTAGTTCAGCTACTCTATTGACTTGAATTGAAATGCTGAACAAAAGACATTTTAAGCAGTTAGCTAGAAATTAAAGCAGAAACGATGGACTGTGTACTTATCTAACTATTCGAAGCTTAAAACTATATTCAAGCAGACTTAAAAAGAGAACCCAACTATGTTGTGTTCCTTCTACCGGAAATCTTAAAGAATGCAATTCACCTTCTGAGTCATGTTACAATTAGATTATATTTTATTAGACATTCTTTACAAATTGAAAATACTACTATTTTTACATGCACAGAGGAAAATCAGTTTGGGTCATTCTATTTAGGCATTCATTTAAATCAACCACAAAATAGAGACACTTTATACGTCATTTATCAACATACTTGATATGTAGATCTAAAGTGCATTATGTTACAAAAAAAATATAGAAATTCAGCAGCACCAAGATACATTTACAAAATAAATACATCAGTTGACAAAATAAATTATGGTGAATGTGATAATAATAATTGGATTAGCCTTGGCAAAAAAAGGAAAAAAAAATATTCACAATGACCAATGTGCAGTTTCATAGAGCAATGGGGGAGACAGTTTTATTCCAATGCATTTACAGTATTTACAGACAATAAATATTTCTAATACTTTCCATGTTTACTATTACAAAATCCTGTAACGTGTCCTTGGAAGGTCTCTGCTGAACGTTTCAATGCCTCCTGTGAAGAGAAGGAGGGGAAAGAAGAGGAGAAAACAGGTTAATTTTCCTTACAGATGAGAAGACATAAAATAAAGTATACAAATTAAAGGACACAGAATCACAGTGGAAAGAATTCCAAGGGACTTCTTGTCACTATCTCCTTTGCCTATGAGTCCTCAGCCAATTATATGATCAATGTGGTGTAGAAAGAAAAAAGGACCTGGGTTTCTAATTGTGCTGTCAAGAAAAAAAAAAAAAGGAGAACCTATAAGAATTTTTCAAAGCTGTCAGCTGGCAAGTTTGGGGAGGAACAAATTTGAGAATTTGAAAAATAAGGCCAGGTTGGGACATTTAGAAGTTTATTCCCCAGTGAGTTCCTAGGTGATCCAGGGTCTGTTAATGGTGTTCAAGCACTCATTTGGCCAATCTCTCACTAACATAATACTGTGCGGAGGGGAGTGACAGTGTGGGACCTGGGTAACTGCCGGAAGAATGCATAGTTAAACAGATTGTCTTTAGTTCATGATATGAAGATATCTTTCATTTCTTTAGTTGTCCTTAAACACCAAGTTATGACACTGATTGGATTTTAGTTTTCAAAGACAAAACTAAGAATTACTTGCCTTTCACTCTCCTAATGTTTTGAATGGATCTTGCGTTAGGAATAGCCTATCTAAATTTTTTTTTTTTTTTGTACTGGGCATTGAACTTAGGGGCATTATACCTCCAAGCTACACTCCCAGCTCTTTTTGTTTGTGTTTTGTTTTTGAAACAGGGTTTCATTAGGTTCCTGAGAGTCTTGCTAAGTTGCTGAGGCTGGCCTCGAACCTGTAACTCTCCTGTCTCAGCCTCCCAAGTAGTGGGATTACAGGCCTATACTACTATACCAGCTAGGGAAGTCCATTTTAAATGAGAGAATACTTAAGAATAGATTGATTTAAAAGTACAAAATGTTAGTATTTCACATTACTGTGTTTTATCATATAGAATAAGCTCCTATGTCTGAACACTGTATATAACTGTTTTAAGATGGATTAGCAGGGCTCTCTCTCTCTCCCTTTCTCTCCTCTTTGTGTAGTCTATTTCAGTGAATACACATTCATTTGTAAGGAAATAATAGAATGGGATTTGGTTGTCTGTACCACTAAATTAATGGCCAAAGTTGTAGATAGAGTTTTATGTGGCAGATGTGTGTGAGTGTGAGAACAAATTCAGGACAATTTTGGAGTTTTGTGCTCAGCTTAAAGAAAGAAAAGCAAGTTGAGCATTTGAGGCATTCCAATGTCTTACAGAATTAACCCTCTTCACGAATGGCTTTGGATGGAATGTTACGATAGCGCCTAATTGCAGGGAGAAGAAGAATAAAGAAAAAACTTTTAGCCAGGCATGGTGTCGCATGCCCATAATCCCAGTACTTGGGAGGTTGAGACTGGAGGATTACAGGTTTGAGGCCAGCCTCAGCAACTTAGTGAGACTCTCAGCAACCTAGCAAAACCCTATTTCAAAATAAAAATAAAAAGGGCTGGGGGTGTAGCTTGGAGGTAGACTGTCTCAACTGGGGGGTAGATGTGGATGGATATTATGAATAAAGACAAAAAGACCTCAACTCTCAGTAATCTGTGCACTACACTGTCTTTAAAATGTGTACTGATAGCCGGGCGTGGTGGCACATGCTTGTAATCCCAGCATTTGGGAGGCTGAGACCGGAGGATCCGGGTTTGCAGCCAGCCTCAGTTACCTAGTGAGGCATTCCGCAACTTAGTGAGAACCTGTTTCAAAATAAAGAATAAAAAGTAGGGCTGGGAATGTATCTTGGAGGTAGAATGCCCCTGAGTTCAATCCCCAGTACCGCAAAAAAAAAAAAAAAAAAAAAATGTGATTTTATATGTGTTTAAATATATTTAGCGAACTGAGTTTAAGACTAACAAAAGCAAAAGAGGAAATGAACGGTATTTTGAATAATTATTTTCCCAAAAAGGAAAGAGAAAAGAAATAAAGGACAAAGGGAATTATTTTTCACCCTGTCTACACAGTTTGCACATTATCTTCCTTTCTGGAAAAAAAAAAAAAAAAAGGAAAAGCCATGTAAAGCATATAACGTGACCCAAGTGACCCAAAAGTATCTATGTACCCATATTATATGTGTGTGTGTGTTTATGACAGTGCTTTAGAGTTCTAGCTCTTTTGACTATTGAAAAGCTTTTTACATTTTTCTAGACCAACACTTACCAACTCAAACTATATGATTTCCAGTAAGTGATTATACTATATCTGGTTATATCATTTGCAATATCAAAAATTTTAAATGTAATCTCCCAAATTTAAAGTTACATATTTCCTACTGAAGAGTTCAAATGAGAAGAAATAGACAATTTTATCTCAGTAGTTTCTTTCAAGAGAAAAATACATCTATTATAATAAAGCTCCTGCTTGCCGTCTTATCAGACCTCTCAGATCATTGTATAATAACACCAAGAGACTAAAGAGAGGACACTAATAAAAAATTGGTCACTTAGAAAACTTTAAAATAGTTATTCTGAAAAGATTTTATTTGGGTTACAAATTTGCATGGCCCCAAACTTCCTCATCAACAGACTCTTAAATTTCCCCATTCTTCCCTGACATCTGGTTACAAACAAACAGTTCTTTCCACGAATGTCCCTCACAAACAGGGAAGCAAAAAGAAAAACAGCCTATTTTTTTTCAACTCTGGGCTTGAAGTTGATTAAGCCACTGCCTAATTTTCACTAGGCATACTCTTTAACTTAGGGGTAGCTTTGTGTGTGTGTGAGGTACTGAGGATTGAACCCAGGGGCATTCTACCTCTGAGCTACATACTCAGTCCTTTTTATTTTTATTTTGAAACAAAGTTTTTCAAAGTTATAGTGCAATGGCCTCAAACCTGCGATCCTCCTATCTCAGTCTCCCAAGTACTGGGGATTACAGGCATGCATTACCATGCCCAGCTATGAATGTTTTTATTAATTCTCCTATACTCAAAAAAGCATCGCAAATTTTAAATGATAAAAATCATTTAGTCGCGGGTGGTGGCACATGCTTGTAATCCCAGTACTTGGGAGGCTGAGACAGGAGGATCGAAGGTTCGCAGCCAGCCTCAGCTACTTAGTCAGGCCCTCTGCAACTTAGTGAGACCCTGTTTCAAATAAAGAATAAAAATAGGGCTGGGGGTGTAGCTTGGAGGTAGAATACCCCTGGGTTCCATCTCTAGTACAAAAAAAAAATTATTTATACTTCTGTTTTTATATCATATATCTCTCATATAAAGATAACGAATAATAATAGGCGTTGGCAATACGGCAAGTCTTGCATTAGTTATAAATATGTAGAGTTAGGATCACATCTTAAAATACACCGAATATGTGCAGAGAGTCAGGACTGTAGGCTTTGTTGTCCCTCATAGCTCTATTAGATATTTACAGAATAGGTCGTTCACCATGCTAAAGGTCCTCCAGTGCCATAGCCCACTGGTTACTGAAGCTGTACACTTTATCCAAAATAACTGCTATGTTGCGTGCTATTTAATGATGGATTTGTCAACTTGAAGAGAGAAATGGTGGTAAATTGGCTCAAGTTCCCCTTTCGAACATGATTCTGATTCTATTTACACAAGAGTTGAAGGACGAGAGGAGGGACAGGGGACTCTTTAAATAATGAGATCATTAATTGCAGATGATGCATCCTTGAGTTGTTTTCCTCTTTCTTTCAAACCCCCCAGAAGCACTGTACTGAAGTAATGAAGGCATTTCCATGGAAATGCCTGGATAAAGAAAGAGTGCAACATAGCACTGATCCAAGTGTCAAGAAATAGGGAAATCCAGTTCTGAAGGCCACATCCCACTTCTGGGGGATAATCCAATAATTGTACGATGCTTTGCTCTTCTATTTTATAGAATAAAATTAATATTTGCCCCCATTTGCCCCACAGACCTCCTCCTTACATACGTGTATGTGTGTGCATGTATGTAGTATGATAAAAAATAGTTCTAAACATACCAAAACAATATGTTGCAATTTATTTTTTATGACAGGTGTTTAACCTATATAATCTCATTTAATCTTCACTCAACTGTATGAAGCCAGTACAGTTATTTTCATTTCACAGAAGACACAGTGAGCCTGATACTGAGTAACTTGCCTGAGGTTGTAAACTTCCATGAGCTCAGACCCAAAACCTGAGCCTATTATTTGAGTCTAAAGTTGGTGAGTATCTTCACTACTTGTGCATGTGAGCTAAGGATAAGCGAGCCACATAAATATGAAGTTTTTTATTTCTTCCCCATTGTGCTGGAAAAATAATTTCAACTGGCTAGTGGGCACACAGATACATGAGGGAAACTTAATGTCTTTCTCAAGCTAATACTGAAAAATTTCAGAAACCATTTCTTTTTCATGAGCTGGCAGAAACCAGAGTTAAATTTAATTGAACAAATTTAAAGCATATGTTTAAAAATAACTTAATTTCTTTAAAATAAATTTAACATTTAATTAAATGAATCTAATTAAATGAAGTGTGAATGGCTCAGAGTCGTTTCTGGGAAGATACTGTTCTGCAGTGTTTGTAGATCATATCAATGCCTTCTATGTTCTTCCTTGAAGTTAAAAAAAAAAAAAAAAAAGAGCACAAAGGAAAAAACTATCAGAAAGTTTGCCAACGTATGAAAGTGGGAATAAATACACTTTTCTGATAAATGATGAAGAGGGTCACTAGGTTCTGAAGCTTGGATTTAAAAAATGAAACACTACTGGGGATTGAATCCAGGGGCATTCTACCTTTGAGTTACACCACCAGCCCTTGGTGTTTTTATTTTTATTTATTTCTTTTGGAACTGAGAATTAAACCCAGGGGCATTCTACCTCTGAGTTACACCACCAGCCCTTGATGTTTTTATTTTTATTTATTTCTTTTGGAACTGAGAATTAAACCCAGGGGCGCTCTACCTCTGAGCTACACCCCCAGCCCTTTTTATTTTTTATTTTGAGACAGAGTCTTGCTAGGTTGTTGAGGACCTCATTAAATTGCTGAGGCTAGACTTGAACCCGCCATCCTCCTGTCTCAGCTTCCCAAGTATTGGGATTGCAGGTGTGCAGCACCACACCCAGCAAAATGAAATTATTTCATCGAGTAGGAAAGACTTGGTGTTGGGAGCGTGATGGTGCAGAAAGAGAAATGGGCTGTGAAACCCATGTGTTTGGGGGCAGGGTGACCGGACACTGCTGTACACCGGCCAGGAGATGTTATGACCTATCTTGGTTTTGTAAGCTTTTAAATTGGGTAGCAATTGACAGATAAACAGAAAGGGAGGAAATTCTAGGTTGGTGGAATTCAAGGTAGAGTGGAGGCTGGAAACCCAGCTGAGCGCAGCCAGGCCGGCCCTTACCGTGAGCTGAGCTCCAGCGCCGTGGAGATGTCAGATGGGTAGTCCCCTTCCAGCCCACTCCCAGCGGCTCCAGAGGTGAGCCAGGCCGACCGAGTCCGCCGTTTCTTCTTTTCCTGCTCCTTGCGTTTCCCAGGTTTGCCTTTCTTTTTCTTCCCCGCTGTCCTGAGCGGCTGCTCTTTGTAGGTCTCCACCTTGTTGGTTTCCTGAGTTAGGTACCTGCCCTCGTCATCAGACCCGAATCGGACGGGATGGTTCTTGGTGTTGGGAGCGGGCTTGGAGTTGGGGGAAACCTCCGAGGTAGCTCTGATCTCGGCCGTGTGGATTTCTGCAATCAGGTTGTGAAGGAAGAACCGGCGGCGTAAGTCCTGGTAAGACTTACCCTTGTCATGGAGGAGCTGGTGCTCGGACACAGCTCTTTTGCTGTCAAAAACACACAACAGGAAGGGAAGACGGTTAGGTTGCAGTTGTTGGTAGGGACAAGAGAGATAGGTGCAAATTGCTTTAGTTTTCTAGATGGCCCCCTAGGGACACAGCTGGGGGGTGGCTAGCCAGCTGAGGAGGGAGACCTGGAGGGTGGGAGAGGCTGCCTGAGTCTGGAGGCTGCAGCCCAGCCTCGGTGCTACACACTGGGTTTGTCACTCAGAGAATGGAGCGCTCTTGGGCCTCATCTGTGTGAAAGGACGGGGTTAGGTTCCACGGTTTCTATGCTCCCTTTCCCAGTGTGCAGTGCTGTGATTTGGTCATGCTCAGAAGTGAACAGAAACCACTGAGCTTCTTTTTCAGAGTTCTGTTGGGGAAGTAAATCCAGATGTCCTAGTCCGGGAAATAAATAGAAAGCTGCTTTTACCTGCATATTCTCCCAAGTGCTTGTGTCTGTCTGCCTACCTACCTGACTGTCTCCGTATGTCTGTCTGTCTGTCACACACACACACACACACACACACACACACACACACACACACACAGCTGTCCCATTAAAAAAAATAGTAATATTGCCACTCATGGTGGCACATGCCTGTAATCCCAGTACTTGGGAGGCTGAGACAGGAGGATCACAGGTTTGAGGCCAACTTCAACAATTTAGCAAGACCCTATTTCAAAACAAAATAAAATGAAAAGAAAATCAGAATACTGAATCTCAAAGAGCAGCAAGCTCTAAGAACAGCGCCAAGGAAGGCTGAAGGATGTAGTGAGCAGAGGTCTGTCTAAGAAACCATCCAACGGGCTGAATTTTCATGTTAGGTGACCGGCTACTAACAAGCTACACTTGCAGCCTAGTGGAAAGAGAGGAAGAGGGAAAGGGAGAGAAAAGGGAGTGAATTTTCTATAGAGTACTAGGGAGGTCTCCTTACTGGCGTTTTTTTTGTTTGTTTGTTTGTTTTTTTGGTGTGTGTTTAAGTGGAATCATTGTATTTCTTCTGTGCCTCAAGTTTTCTTTTTAATTTTAACTTAAAATTTCAGAGAAGCTCACTTTTCTATATAATTTCTTTCTTGACTGGGCGTGGCGGCACATGCTTAAAATCCTAGTACTTGGGAGGCTGAGACAGAAGGATCGCAGGTTCGAGGACAGCCTCAGCTACTTAGTGAGGCCCACTGCAACTTAGTGAGACCCTGTTTCAAAATAAAGAATTAAAAATAGGGCTTGGAGTATAGCTCAGAGAATTCTCCTGGGTTCAATCCCTAGTACCACACACACACAAAAAAAAACCACAAAAAACCAACAACAACAACAAAACACTCTTAAGATATCTCTAGGAACAAGTATGAAGCACTTTTTTCTACTTAAATAATACTCTATGACAATATAGTCAAAAAACACCCAATCAATTAAATGCCTCCCCTTTTAGATGACACCCTCTTTTTTGTGTGTGGTACTAGAGATGGAACGCAGGAGCTTTCTTCTTCTGAGCTATACCCACAGCCCTTTTTATTCTTTATTTTGAAACAGGGTCTCCCTAAGTTGCTGAGGCTGGCCTCAAACCTGTGATCCTCCCTTCTTAGCCTCCCAAGTACTGGGATTAGAGGTGTACACCACGATGCCTGGCAGACACCCTGACTCTTACTTAAACATTCCCCCATGTCTTCCTCTCTGAATCTGTGTGTACATTGTTAGCTTCATTTAACAATTCCATACATGAACTAGTTACATCCCTTTGGCCAGTCTCACCTCATTCCCATTTCTATCATCAGACTGGCCCTCTGAACTGGCTCACTGTGAAAGTGTCTCAGAGTATCTCACCCGGCTACATCCCATGTATTCACACTTCCCGACACGATCGATCACGTCTGGGGCCCTTGTTGCCTTTGAGGATAAGTTCACCAACTCCCCAGATAAATCGGAGAATAATGAATAGCATGATCATCTCTACTTTACAAATAGGGAAATGAGATGCAGAGATGATCTGGTTTACCCTGGTCCACAAAGTGAGCATGGGCAGATCAGGGATCCAAAAGCAAGGTGGCTTTTTCAGTACCCTCAACCCTTTGTTCCATCAAAGCTGAAGCCACAGTCTCTGTCGAGGGAACAAGAAGGGCAGGGCACAAGGCACCAAGCCTCCATGACGGTGGGAGAATTAGGCTGAAGTTGACCAGTTTCCTTGAAGACCAATTGCTCATAAAGCCCATTTTCATCTTCAAAATAAGGAACCAGGATTTCTAGAGTTTGGTTTATCTTTGAGGGTATGTGTCAAAGGAGACAGTACAAGATGAAAATATAGTCATTGTTTCTCTGGCTCTTATACCCAGAATGCCAACTTCTTTCTAGTATTCTAGCGTGCAGAGTGACTTAAAGACATGTCGCTTTTCAAAAAAGACATGACTTAATGGAAAGGAATTTAACAGGAGCCTGGTTTAAATGAGGCATGAAGGGGTCTGTCTTCCTTTTAGAAGGTGCCACATGTGACTATAGTAAAATTCACTTACTCTGTGGCAACAGTTGGTACTCTGGAAACTTTTAATAATCTACAAATTTGAGGTTTGAGTATAGTGTATTTATGTCCTCTAATAGCGTTTTTAAGAATAGAACTGATATAATTGCATATTTCCTAAGCACTGCATCTTTTACCACAATGTCACATTAAAAAAAAATTCCATTGATAATGGATAGTATTGGGGGCTTTTATTTCTTTCTCAATTCCTGGACGACCCCCTCCTTATCTGCATTGCTCTCCAAATCTCTTCCATAGCTCGTTCTAGCTTAACTTGAAGCCAACACTTCTAACGGTCGGTCCGTTCACGTCAAGCCACCATAGCTAATGCCCCCTCTGACTGGCATGTGTGCCCGTCATCTTGGCCAGCCTGTCAACTGTGAGTCACCATGCCTTCCCAGCTTAAGAACTGCACTTTCCCATGGGAAATGTAGTAGGGATCATTCTACCCACTTTATAAAAAGCATAGAACATGGTACAGCTACCTCCAGTTTCAAATAGTACATTTCTGTGAGGCACAAAGCTTTCCATCTGCCTTTTACAGGAAATGGTTAGGACGCTAGAAAACACAACTCTCCCTAAATGCTAAATCTGAAATGCTGTTAGGACAGGGACTTAGTATCTCAGACTTTCATCCTTAAATATCAATGAAATGCAACTTTCAGATGGGGAAGGTGTATTCGAGCGTCAGGAATATAAGTGAGAGTTTTATCATCAATAGGGAAGCAGGTCCATAAACTTTATTTATAAATTCAGGCACTAAATACACAGGAATAATTTTTTTTGTGTGTGTATGTGGTACTTGGGATTTAACCCAAGGGACTTTTTACCTCTGAGTTACACCTCCAACCCTGTTTTATTATTATTATTATTATTTTATTTTGAAACAAGACCTCATTAATTTGCTAAAGCTGGCTCCGAACATGTGATTCTCCTGTCTCAGCCTCCCAAGTACTGGGATTATGGCACATGCCACCACACCTGGTTTAACACAGGGATAAATGTCTGGCATGCACCAGCTAGATTTACCTAGGTGGTGAGTAATAAATTCAAATTAAGAAGGTTTTCAATTTAGATATCTCTGAAATATTTAAGTTGCAAATATGGTATCAATAATAGTCTGTTACTCAATATGTCTGTGAACATTACACAGCACAGTGGTTCACATGGCATTTATTACATACCTAAGCTCCAACATGGAAAAACAAATATGTTATGCTTTAGGATTTCCTTTGATTATTGTAAAAATAATTTCAAAAATTTGGGGGAAATGCTTAACACAGATAATGCTAAATTCGATCAGAAAATAGCTGTTCTGCTTTAAAGAATAACCATTCTCCAAGGAGTTTTCAGGGAAAAAGATTAAATTTCTAGGGAACTATCAAGGAACAGAGGGAATAAACAGTAATGGAAATTCCTCTTCCAGCACAGGAAGGAGCCACTTGCTTGTGCTGATGCGAGACTCCTAAGCAAGGACTCTGAGTTTGAGAAGCGAAGTTCTGTGGTACAAGGAGGAGACAGGGTTAGGGTGTTAGAGCTAAGATGACTCACCAGAAGTCCCTTCCAGCCCATATGACTCAGCTGAAAGTTATGCTTTTCATTAAGTGGAATAGACCCAGTCTGGCTCCCAAGCAAATCAAGTAATGATGCTTTGAGTTTCTCAATCTGATGGGGTTCCCTCTACAACTTAAACACAGAAGGAGCAAACCACCTGCCATGCTACGTTCATCCTCATAAGTACACCCACACACCCCACTTTCCAATCTTCCACTTGACTGTGCTCAAATCCCATCAATTAACATCCTTTGGACTACTAGACCTAACAGATTCACAACTTGTAATTGCTTATTTTGCATGGTTTAGAAAGTGCTGTTATAGTTGTTTTCTCTCTTAAGTTAACCCCTAGCTGAGCATGGTGGTACATGCTTGTAGTTCCAGTACTTGGGAGGCTGAGACAGGAGAATGTTAGGTTTGAGGCCAGTCTCAGGAACCTAGGGATATCCTGTTTCAAAATAAATAAATAAATAATAATAATAATAATAATAATAATAATAATAATAATAATGGTGTAGCTCAGAGGTAGAATGTCACAGAGTTCAATTCCCAGTACCAGAAAAAAAAAAAGGTTAAGAAAATCTGTACTTCCTAAGTATTTCCCCTAAAGCTTGGTGTAAAAATTGGGGAGTAACATGATTTGATTATATGTTAAAATTTCTTTCCAGACGCTAGCCCTATTCCACATAATAGTAGACTCATGTTTTGTCTAGCACACAAAATTTACTGTTACTTGGCAAAAATGCAAAAATAATGGCTTGTTATTTTTTAAAAAAAAACTCCATTTGGCTTTAATAATTTGGTGAAACATCTTCATCTACTGATGATTTCAGCCTCCATGAAAAACCATGGTTGTAATGTGATGACCTACTAGCCATTAACTATGAGAATGTTTTGTGGTAGTTTTATAACCATCTGCTGAGTGTGAGTGTTTAACTACAATATTATATTTCACCCACAAACAAAACTATAACAGAGTCTCTGGCTGCTAGATGGTTTCTGATGTGTATACTGCAAGGTGCAACAAAGAAAGAGTTAAAAATAGCCATTAGGAAAACTTAAGCACTATTTTTGTGCTATAATCGTGGATTTAATCATGGTCCATTTACCATTTCTCACAAGAGAAAATAGGTATTTCTTAAGCAACTTTAAGGAAAAGTTGGCTGTGTTCCAAGACAGTATTTCTTAGCCAAATAAATACAGTATGTAAGTGTGCTTTAAAAAATTCAGTCTTCATCTATATTTATATTTGGATGTTAAATAATTGAATTTAACACAAGTCACCAAATCAGCAAAAAGTCTGAAGATAATTTTCAGAAATGCATCAGCAAAACGTTGATTTGAAGAAACAATGCAGCTTTATCTTTAGTACAATGTTCTACACAATTTGCCTTAGGAGATTCATAATAGATTTTCATTTTGGTGCCAAGGTTCAGACATGTCTAAAGTAATTTCATTTAAGGATTTTCTGCTCTAATAATAATAGACCAAGGGCACATATAAAACAGTTGCCTTTTTGTATACCCCCGGGAACTTACAAGGAAGCACCATGAACCTGACTGTAAATATTAGATATTGCTATTTTTACTGGTAGGTGTAAAAGTTCTCCTTAATTCCTTCTCCAGAGTCAAAGTCTTCTCAGTTCTTACACTTTCTGGTTTTCCTATCCTGAACATTGAGTCTGCAGCTTAAAGATAGCCCAAAGATGGTATTACACACATTAACCAACTGCTGAGCCCCGCAGAGCATTAAGAAAGTGTTACTGGACCACTCTACCTAAGGTTTTCAATCATACAACATAGAGATATTTCTCTGAGGTGCCTGGATGTATGAATATTTCCAAGCCAAAGTTATCCTTTAAAAGAATCACCCAGGGAGAATGCCCAAATACAAGTTTTCGGTCAACAATGCAAAGATTTGATTCCAGATTAAAGAACTCTTAGCAGTAATTCCAAGAAAAAGAAAGTGTCTACAGCTGAAGTTCATTTGGAATCCAGCTCTCCAGCCTTCTCGAACAGTATCAATACTAACGTTGGAAGCGTGCCACTGCAAAGTTGTTACTATTTTATTATATAATATGCCTTCATTATGTAATATAGTCCCGTTTTATATGCTTAAAATTATGTCATTCATAATAAAATTAGATGTAAGGTTTTTTTTTTTTTTTGCTTTTTCGCACACAAAACTGCCACCCACACACCCACATTCAGTATGTATACAAGCGCACAGACAGATGTCCCCAGGATTCCTCCGCTTCCTCTGAGTTTCAAAACCTTCAGGGGTCCTCAATCTTTTCCTTCACTACGGGTAGGAGAGCTTTTTCTAGAGAAGATCCCCTACAACTCTCCCTCTTAGGGAAGCCTACATCACATTTGTCTCTTGCCTGTCTCTCTGGCAAGCTCAACCAGTTTCTCCTGCCGATTAGAAGACCCCGGCTCAGATCCTCGCAGGTAGCCAGACGACCCCCTCTCTAACCCGGGCAGGCGAGAAGTACGGGGACCGCTGCGAGCTCTCGGCAGCGCCCCAGCCTGGCAGCCTCTCGCGGTGGCCTCCCTCACCCCGAGCCTGGGGAGGATGGGGGTACTTACAGCCGGCGGCCGAGCCCCTCCACCGAACGCCCGCAGGAGGGCACCGAGTAGCTCAGCAGGAACACAGCGACGCTCCACTGCTGAACCAGCCTCCGCAGCATCGTCGCCTCTTGCTCTGGGGACCTGCAACAGAGGGGAAAGGGACCCGCAGTGTCAGTCCGGGCTTCTCATCAACCCGCACGGTCCCGCTCCCTCTTTTCGCTCCCTCTCAGGTTGCCTCTTCAACATCCAGGGCATCTCTCAAAGTTGCAAAGAAGAAAAAGAAAAAGAAAACTTTCTCTGGAGCCTCTCAAGCACTTACTTATTTAGGAATCAGCTACTCCAACTGTGTTTCTCCCAAACCGCACAGGCACCAAAAAAAAAAAAAAAAAAAAAAAAAAAGACCAAAAAGAAAAAAAAAAATCAGAGTCGCTTCCTCTGAAATAATAGCGAGAACGAAATGGTTTTATATATGCATCGGTGATGAGCAGTGTTTACGCGTCTCCCATAGCAATGTCTAATTAATCTGGCCAGCCGTTCTCTCTCGGGTTCGCAGAGCAGGGCTAGCCCTTTCCTAAAAGGACAAAGTTTCCCCCTGGAGTCAGCAGCGTCTTGGCGAACCAGGCCTTCTGGTTCCAGAGCCACTTGTAGCGAGACCCACGTATATATACATAGCTGTCCGTCTACCTCTTCTGGTGGGCTGGTTGCTTCCGGAAAGTTGATTCCACACACCCTGAGAACAAGTTTCGAGTGCGCGCGTCGCGGGTCGGGAGGGCCAGGTGGCGGCGAGGGAGGGCGGGTCCGCGGCCGGGGGGCGGAGGGGCGGCGGCGCCCCGCTTCACGGGAGGGGAGGCATGCGGGCCGGCCGCGCCGCGCAGGTTGGAGGCGAGGGGAACGCCGGGCAGAGGAAGGTTCACACGCTCCGAGGCAAACCTGCCGGGGAAGTGAGCGAGTCGCAAAGAGGTGGCGCCCGAGGAACGCGCGCCGGCCGAGGAGGCGCGGAGGGCGCGGGCGGGGGCGGCGCGCGAGCGGGGGAGCCCCGAGCCGGCCCGGGCCTGGCGAGCAGAGCCGGCGACCGGTGGCGAGCACCTCCGCCCCTCCGCGGCCCGGCCCGGGGGCGTGGGTGGATTCGCTCGGTTCCTCTGGCCTCGCCGCGGATTCCCGGAGCCGAGGTCCCCCAGCCCAGCGCGGGGACCGCGAGCAGGAAGCCGAGGGCTGAGCCTGTGATTGCACGGGGCCCTAAGCTCGCCTGGAAGCTCGGGCGCTGGACGGGAACCCTCCTCCCTGGCTCTTTCCTGAGACCAGCTGAGTGGGGAGCATCCGCTAGGCAGGGGGAGATCTTTTGCGTCTAAGAGCAAAAACAGTTTCAAACCAGAGATTGCCCTTCTTGCTGCCAGCGGGTCCGAGAAAGCCTGCACACGGGATGGAGACCCCCTTTGGAATTGCAGAGGGGGACCTGGAGCGCGCCCACCGCCCCTTTTCACCCGCCGCCGCTGATGGGAGTCTAACTCACCCTTACCGGGATACCCTACTCGGTCGTCCCCCCGCCCGCCCCCACCTCCGCCCCAAGTCCCGGGTTACAGATTCTAGGATGACTCTCCGAGTGGCTTCAGCAGGCAGACTGTAGAGCAATATCTCAGAGAAGGGAAGGAAAGCAGGGGGTTCGTCCCAAAGCTACTGGGCGGGGAAGAATGACTGCTCACAACTACTGGGTAGTGACTGCAGCGGGTGTGGACACCAGCCCCACGGGTTCCCTATCTTTCTGAAATGAACCGAGTGCTTGGGAGTCATTCAAAGGATGTTTGTCTCCTAGACAATCGTGCTGGTAGGTTTCTTTACTCTCTGGAAGGTTAGTGCGATTCAGAGATTTGATACACTTCAGGGAATCTGAGCTTTGTCAAGCCTGGCTGTCCCGCGGATGCTCCATAGATTTCTTTTTACCTCTGGCGGATGAAATAGCGCCCTCTCACCGACCCTCACTCCTCTCCCCTTTCTTAATTTCAGCTAGCTAGTGGTTAACTTTTGCTGCTTAGTTTGGATGGGGTTACCTCTTCTCAGAAACCCCTATCTCCCTCTGTTGATTATTTTAAACTCCGTACTTTGAAAAAGTTGGCTTCCTCCCACTTTAAAAAAAAAAAAAAAACCCTCTGGGAATTTCCACAACTTCCCTTGAACGCTGAAGAATTTCTAAATGTTAGACCTGTTTGCATGGCATGGAAGGATAAAGTATCAGCAACTCAGAAATGTCAACCTTTGAACCTCTAACACTCTCTGATTTATAATAAACTTTCCCCGAAAAGACTCAGGAGCCTTAATGTAATCATTAGCTCTGAAGGGGCAGGGTGAGGGGGGGTCTGTAAAAAAAGGTAAATCACAAATGAGCCATTTAATACTTGCAAGTTATTCAACATTAAAGCGATAATATTTGCTTCTACAATAAAAAATCCAAAAGTAGGTACTTTGCCAAGTTTCAAACTACCCAGGCTTTGAAAAGTCAACCCTCCCCCAATAAAAGGTTAAAACAAAAATCAGATTTAAAATATTAAATCACTTATGTTGCAAATAAATTCATTATGCTCTCAGAACATTATAAATTACAGGCTGGGTTCAATAGACTGCTTTGATTTATGTTGCATTTTCTACTAATTAAACCAAATTGACCCCCTTCTCCCCCCCCCACTTTTCTGGTGTTAATGGCAAAACATCTATCGAATATTTTTAGAATTTCTTCTCCTCCACAAAAAGAGAAAATATAGACACAGGAAAAATAAATAGTCTTTATATACTTGGAATGCCAGTTTCCTTATAATTTATTACCTCACCTTTTCCTTGATTTACAATTTTCTCTCTTCTCTTCTGGCCAAAGGAGGGGGATCTTTTCAGCAATCTCTTCCAGAAGGAATTTTTGTTTTTCTTCAAAAAAGTAAAATTAAGTCTTAAATGAACTAAAACTTCTTATAAAGAGAAATTCTCTGTTCCCACTAAAGGCAATTATTAGAAAACAGATGCCTCCTCTAAGATGCCCCGTTTATTATTTGCAGTAGAGATTCTCCTCAATATATACCCAGGACCTTGTCTTTTCACCTCTTCTGAAAGGGATATTTTCTGACATCATAATCTAGCTCCTGGTATAACACCACAATAGTACTGAGTATACATGATTACAAATGAGACAGGTAGGAACCCTTCATTTATTTATTTGAGGCTTAGGAATAGAACCTAGTGCCAATAGAGACTAAATATTTGCTTAGGCCTTGCTATCACATAAATTCACTTTAGCAAATGGAAGGATTTGAGGGCCTGCCTTTAATCTGTAGTATTTCCATGTGAAGACAGTTTGGCATTGTGAGATCTACACCTACACAAATGCCTAGCCCATGAGCAAGCGCCACACTTCCATCTTGCCATCCCCAGTGGCAGCTTATTATATCCAACTTTCAAAGAGATTTTCTAAAATTTTAAGTGTATTACTCTTAAATTCATGTTGAATCACTAGTGAATGTATATTTCCAGGGGTATTTCCTCTTATAATTTAGGAAAAAATAAGCATTGGTGCTTAACTTTTTCACCTTTTTTTCCCCCCCTCCTTCTTAGCCCAAACAAGAAAACAGATAAACATTGCAAACCAAATACATATCTCTATCTCTTTAAACAGTGCACCTGGGCTCGGGAATTCTCCTATTACCAATAAGCGTCCATTTGCCAATCTGTAGCTCCAGGCGATCTCTCTAAAATCCTATGAAACCAAACAACCAAACACATCCCTTCTCTTCTCTGAACTTTATGTTTACATAGGGGAGTTGCACAATCAGCTCAAGTAATGTTCTCATTTGATTCCCTTAGAACATGTCTCTAATCACTTTGCCTGGACTGAGACTAGAGAGGAGGAGGCTGCTGCCAGCTGACCTCAAGGTAGCAAAAAAGAAAAGGGGATGTGTGTTTCATTATTTTAAGTATCTTTGTAGTTAGAAGAGGATAAGACTCCCATGGACCATCTCCTCCCAGAAGCTGGCTAGCTGCTGACACCTGGAGGAACTGCCTCAGGGCGGGGAGCCTAGATCTGCAATAAGCTAAGGGGATCCTCCTCAGCCTAGGCAAAATGGCCTCACACCCTTCCACCTGGCCCTTCCCTACTTTCTGGGCAACTTTTCTCAACCAGGATAAAAATTCTGTGGGGAAGCAGTTTCCCTAGGAGGAGTCCAAGCCTATATAAGAGGAGCAGGTCTTTGGGGAATGGGCTCTTCAAGGTCACACATTTGTGTCTCCCCTAAACTCATGATGGGCAAGACATACCTGAGGAGTCTTTTTGTCAGGGATGGAGTGTGGTGGGGCTTGGGGGGTGGGGTGGGAGGAGGGAGACAGGGTCCTACTTCTGATTACCTATATGGATGCCCTCCTTTGGGCCAGGCCCTTGGCACCCCAAAGCAGGCAGCTCTGGACTTGTGTGGGAACACTGAGAGTTCCAAATCCCACCTGGCTCAGACAACAAACCCTCAACCTGAAACGGATCTCCTGTGATGCCCAGATCCCTCCTGGCTGTGGCCCAGGTCCCCTGTGAAAGGAATGGTCCTTTTGTGAATTCAGAGCCTGGGCTGTTTGGAAGGGGCTGCCCCCAGGTAACTCTGGGTGACCCCCTTCCCCACACCACCTCCCCTGCCAAAGTGTCCAGCTCGAAGTCCCTCCCAACGGCAGCTGCTGGACTTAGGTTTCCATCCTCTCCAGTGGGAAGGCATTGCGTGTATTTTGCTTTGAGCTGCTGGTTATGGGTCTTTGGGCTCTGCCTGCCTTCTCTGAAAATTTTGTCAGAAATAAGGCCACAAGAGAGCAAATGTGAAAGTTGTATGCTGGCTCTCTGAGGATTCCTGGCCTGGTTGTTGGATGTCTGGGTACAGCAAGGGCAGTCTCTTAGGGCAGAGGTCTTGGAAGAGTCCCTCCAGCAAAGGGGCCTCCTACCTGCTGCAGAAGACTTGGGTCCTCCATTCTGGAGGCGATCCCCAGGGAGGAGGCCGACCTAGCTCCCAGGGATCTTAGGGATCTTAGACATAATGCAAACTCCAGAGGCCTGGGAACATCTACCTCCTGGAGCAGTTCCCTGGGTTCCCCTTGGGATTCCCTCCTAAGAATCTGGACTCCTGGTTGCCCCAACAAGTCTGTTTTGTCGGGAGCAGTAGACCCGAGGCCTTCTGGCTCCACTCCATCCCGTGCCATGGTTTCTTACCCGGGTACAGAGTCTGGGGAGAGCCCTACATCTGGCTACAAACCTAGGAAAGTTTCAGGAACCCTGTGACCAAGGACAGGCCCCCGGGCAAGCTTGAACGCCCTAGGATCGATGAGTTTCCCTCCAGGCCAATTTCAGACTCTAAAGGGTGATAAGCCCCAGGCAAATTCCTGGTGGGGGTGCCCGAGAGAGAGAAGGCAGGCGGACGTGCCTTCCCCCAGCTCAGTCCCAGCCCAGGTCTGCACAGAGTGGTGCTTGGGCGACACGCCTGCAGAGCCCGTCTCCACTGCGCGGGTAGAGCTGGGCGCTGCCGGAGCCCCGGAGCCTCCGGCTTTGTTTCATTTGACACAATCCGCAAAACCAAGGCTGGGTGAGGGGCGGCGCGGGAGAGGAGAGGAAACGAAGGGACCTGGGACCAAGTTCTGTCTCCATTTGCTTCTTAAACTCCAGTGGCATTTCCAAGGACTGGCTTGAGGGCAAGGAGACAGTTATTAATCCCTGAAGCCCGCTCTGCCTACATATAACTGCTCAGTGGTTGCATCTGGCCGTCGCGGGAGGCTGTAGACGGCGGAGGGGATGGCCTCTCTCCAGGGCACCAAATCGACTTCGCTGGTGGCTTCTATAGCGTTTGCAAGGCGCGCGGAGCTGGCTGGGGGAAGCCGGTGAGCTGTCCATGGTGGTTAAGACTCCTTGATGTGCGTGCTCCGCTGTCCTGGCGAGCGCACGGCCCCCCACCCCGAGCCAGAGCCCGCAGGCCACCCAGCACCCCCGGGCGCACGCAGCAGCGGGACGTGTGCGTTTGCACAACTCCGGGCTGCGCTCTCTCACCGAGGCAGAATTCCAGAGAGAAAGGCAGAAAAAGTCCCGGGTCCTAGTTATGGGTTTCCCTTCCTCTCTTCCGGGAGTGGCCTTCTCCCTCCGGCCACATTCCACGTGCTTTCAGAACCGTCAGTCCTTCTGTCTCTGCGCTGTCCCTCCCTTCCTGTCCCGGTCGCCAGCGCTTTGGTGCCCAGCTGGGTGTGCCCAGCTGGGTGTCCGCAGCGCTGGCTTTTAAGGCAGCAGGTGCTGCTCGGAGCTTGCCAACTACCTCTGAGCTGCCGGTCCTTTCCTTCCCTAGGGCTGGTGGAACACTTCGTGGAATATTAGTGTCCGGAGGATATTCATCTTCCTTGTTCACCAGAACCGTCTGATTCCCACTCTTAGCAAAGGAGGAAATAAACTGCATGGAGACTTATTCTAGGTTCATTCTGTGTGAGGTACGGTTCTGCCCAGTTCTTGTGACATATTCTGATGAAGAAAAAGAAAATTTTTTTTATTGGTGCATTGTAATCATACATCTTTTCTAGGTACAAGCTGGTAAAGTCATACATGCACACATTACTCATTTAACCCTTCCCCAATTTGTGCATTTCCACTCCCTCGCCCTCCCGCCTTCTCAAGTTCAGTTTAGTGATTGATATGTTTGTGAAAGTACATCACATTAGGGTATTTCCCCCTCATCATCTTCAGTTGAGTCACCTTATTTGTTCATGTAAGGTTTCTCCTTCTTCGTGCAGAGTCCCTCTTACGTTCCACTTTCTCCCTAGCTTCCGCATAGCTGTGACTGACTAATCTCACTTAGCATAATGTTTTCCAGTTCTATCCATTTCCCTACAAATGACATAATTTTGTTCTTCTTTATGGCTGAGTAAAATTCCATTGTGTACCTATCCCATAGTTTTGTAATCCATTCCTGATGAAGAAATGTTTACGACCCTAATTAGCTCTTACACATGTCGAAGGCAGATGATGTTTTGCCTTTTTAATGATCGCATTTTACCTCTTTGTCTTAATTTCTTCGGGCAATTTCTTATTCTTATTTCCATCTGAATAACAGACTATCTTAAGTAATTAAACTACTAAATACTGTAAACATTTATAACTTTTATTTATGTTCTCTGCCTGTATCTAGGAAGACATATTTAACTAACATCCAGCACATGAGAGAACTATTTATTTATTTGCTTATTTTTGTGGTACTGGAGATTGAACCCAGAGGCATTCTACCTCCAAGCTACACCCCCAGCCCTATTTTATTTTGAAACAGGGTCTTAGTAAGTTGCTGAGAGCCTCACTAAGTTTCCAAGGGTGGACTTGAACCTGTGATCCTTCTGTCTCATCCTCTCAAGTATTGGGATTACAAGTGTGAGCCACCACACCAGCTTGCTTCTTTCTTATCATGGTGTTGTACTTAAAAAAAAAGTGTGTGTTCCTGTGTACGTGTACACACATAAACAATTTTGAAGATGCCTGATATTAAATAGAAAGCATTATGAGTCAATACTTTTAATAACTTTTCAATTTTGAGAATGCCTGATGTTACATAGAAAGTATTATGAGTCAATAACTTTTAATAACTTTTCTTGCTCTCAGTTTCTGAGTTCATAATATAAAAATAGTCAGTGGGGAAAGATGGAATATTGCTGTATATTCCTGTATATTTTATATTTATATAAATATAAATATAAAAAGTCCATAAAGCTGATAGAAAATATTTTACTTTCCCCTTTTCTATTTACAAAAAGTAATGAAATAAGGCTCGAATGTGTATTCAGTTCCTTGAAAATTATTAGATAAACCAACAAAGATATTATTATTGTTTTGCAATTTAGAAGTTTAGTTTTTTTTCTGTGAATTCTTTGATAGCCTTTCTCTATGATTCTTTCTACCCTTATTCCTATAAAAAAGAGAGAATAATATTTGATTTGATAATAAGGTTTGATTAATAAGGTTTGATTCTCCTATAGTTTATTCATAAAAGTTAAGGTGCTCTTTGTTTTTGTTTGTTTTTTACCTTCTCTGGGTAGCTTAGTATTTTCCTCTCTACTTGAGAGTTTTGCCCTTAAATTTCCATCTTTACTTTTTTTTTTTTGCGGTTCTGGGGATTGAACTCAGGGGCGTTCTACCTCCAAGCTATACACCCAGCCCTATTTTTTATTCTTTTTTTATTTTGAAACCGGGTCTCACTAAGTTGCAGAGGACCTCACGAGGTAGCTGAGGCTGGCCGCGTACCCGGATCCTCCGGTCTCAGCCTCCCAAATGCTGGGAATACAAGCGTGCGCCACCACGCCCGGCTCCATCTTTACTTTTGATACTGGGGATTGAATTCAAAGCCTTGTTTATGCTAAGCATCGGCCCTATCACTAAACTACCCTCCCAGTTCCTAGTTTCTTTCTTTTTTTTTTTTTTAAGTTTTTCCCCAACAATGTGTTATTTTAAGATCTTATTCTTATCTATTAAATTCAATATATTTATTATTATTATTATTATTATTAATATTATTATTATTATTATTATTATTGTGTGTGTGTGTGTGTGTGTGTGGTACTGGGGATTGAACTCAGGGGCATTCTACCTTCGAGCTAGCTATACCCCCAGCCCTATTTTTTATTCTTTATTTTGAAACAGGGTCTCACTAAGTTGTGGAGTGCCTCACTAGGTAGCTGAGGCTGGCTGGGAACCCGGATCCTCCAGTCTCAGCCTCCCAAATGCTGGGATTACAAGTATGTGCCACCATGCCCCCCAAATTCAATATATTTATTAAGGAGAACACTAACCATTCCACTAGAAACTCTGCTAAAACTCCTAGACTGTTTTATTTTATTTTTTGCTTTCAAGGGGAAAACATTCAATTGATAGGTTTTTCTATGAGCTAAAAAAGCAAACAAACAAACAAAACCTCATCGGTCTCTTGTTTGTATTCTGCTCACCTTTCCAATGAGCCAACAGCCTTTTCAATGAGTCCAGAATGGATTATTTGAAGATCTTTGTGGAATCAAATTGAATTGCTATTCTTTGTACCTGCCTTCTCACTTTAGAAAGATGGAAGAAGCATTTTTAACTTTATAAAATTTATATACGGAGTCGGATCTGTTGTGGGGAATATTTCATAAGCATAAAGAAAATTTAAAGTACATTTGGAGCAAGCACATGCTTGCTTGCCTGCCTACTTGCTTTTCTTTCCCTTCCCTTTCCTTTTCTTCTCTTCCCTTCCTTTCTTTTCTTTTCTTTTTTTTTTTTCCCCCTTTCCACAGTACTGGAGATGGAACCCAGGAATATTCTACCACTGAGCTATAGCCCCAGCCTTTTTCCTTTTTTTTTTTTTTTTTTGCGGTAATGGGGATGGAATTCAGTGGCATTCTACCTCTGAGCTATACCCCCAACCCTATATTTTATTCTTTATTTTGAAACAGGGTCTCCCTAAGTTGCGGAGGGCCTCACTAGGTAGCTGAGGCTGGCTGAGAAATTGGATCCCCTGGTCTCAGCCTCCCAAATGCTGGCATTAGAAGCGTGCGCCACCACACCTGGCTCCCAGCCCTTTTTATTTGTTATCATGAAACAGGGTCTTGCTAAGTTGCTGAGGGTTTCACTAAATTGTTGAGGCTGGCCTTGAACCTGTGATCCTCCTGCATCAGCCTTCCAAGTACTGGAATTACAGGTGTGCACCACCTTGCCAACCTTGGAGTGCATTCTTTCCTAACTCCCCCTCATGTGCCTGCCTTTTCCACACTTAATCTATGATCTTACATACTCTCTGGAGGATATTTCCACCACCATTTTATCTGTGCTTCTTTTCCCGGGGCCTGGTAAATAGGGGAGACCAGTGTGTGGAGTCTGAATGCATCATCATGTATTGAGATCAATTATTATGTAGGAGTATTTCTACTAAGGAAGTGGTAACTGACCTTAGCAGGTTTCTCTTGCACTCTGCTCTTTTACTTCCCATCCTGCTGTTAATTATCAGAGGAAAGTGCCAAGACACTTTTAATGGTTAAAAAAAAAAAAAAAAAAAAAAAAAAAGGAAGCTGCTTTTTGTAGAAAGGATCAAAGTTTTTTTTTTTTTGGTTCTATTAACAAAGGCCGCATTCTTTGTAAAGCTGTTCTTAATAGGCAAAAAGGTACATGTCTATAGTTGTAAAATTGCTCTTTAAAAGATCTGTGATGGTCTTAAGTGGAGCAGGAACTCAAGTACAGTTGACATGGTTCCAAAAAATCCATGTATTTCAAAAGACTTCCATCGCTGAAGTGCACCAGGATGTACTTTTAGGTCTAGAATACACAGTCTGGGCACCACAAGCATGTATTCCCCTCATCTCATTCCAACCACCATGTGGTAAAACCAATGAGACACAGAATCAAGAAAAGTTTGAGGATTTGTAGGGAAAGAGCCGAGTAAGTACAGTGAGTACCAATCTTTAAGATTTCTCCCAGACTTCTGAACACAGAGAAAGTTGCCTGTTTGCTAAGTAGTGCAACGTGTCTCCAGGTCTATCCTTTGGGGTTGCTGACATAATTAATGATTTCATCCGGAGTCTGAAAGAAGGCTTGTATTCCTTCTGGCATGGGCAGTCCAGGTTCATGTCCAAACCCTAATACCTTGGGTTGATTTTAGCTAACAAGACCATTGGCCCTCTTGTTGCACACCCAAAACATGAAAGCCAAATATTATATTAGGCTGTGATACTTCCCAGCCTTTAGGAGGTTGACATATCTTAAGTAGGTAAAAAGCTGCTATTATCTTTTTTTATTTGCAAGATTGCAAGTATTCTTAAAATTTTTTATTTTTATACTTTTTAAATTGGTGCATTGTAATTATATACTATAGTGAGGTTCCGAGTGACAGAAACATACAGGCACACAGCATTTGGTGTGTGCTTCCCCACCCCATAGGTAACATTTACATTGATACAGGGAACTTCATGTATAAACAAAGTATTATTTGAATTGATTCCATCATCAGATCTCCCCTTTCTCCTCCCCAAGCTCCCCTCTCCCTTTCCACTAATGTCTCCCCTCATTTATCTGAAATCCTCTTTTTTCCCACAGTTTCTCTCTAGCTTCCACATATGAGTGAAAACTTATGGCCCTTCACTTTCTGTTACTGGTTACTCTCACTTAGCAAAAGATTCTTGAGTTCCATCTATTTTCCTGCAAATGACATGACTGTGTTCTTATTTATGACTGAGTAAAATTCCATTGTGTGTATATACCATGATTTCATAATCCATTAATCTATCGACAGACACCTAAGTTGGTTCCACAGTTTGGCTATCATGAATTTTGCTACTATAAACATGGAAATGCGTGTACCGCTGTGGTAATCTGACTTTGCTTACTTTGGGAAAATTCCCAAGAGTGATATGCCTGGGTCATATGGTAGTTCCATTCCTAGATGGCCACTATTATCTAACGACAGATTACATTTGAGCAACTCCTAGGTTGAACTCAGAAAACTAAAAACCTTACCCACCCACCCCAACTACTTCAAAAATCATTATTTTCCACTCAAACTTTACATGCAAAATATTTCTCATCCCATATTACACTCTGAGGTTAATGGCGATCCTTGAAAATTAATTATGGTGCTGAAAATACTTCAATAACATTTCTGCCAAAAATAAACCGGAAGCAGAGTAGTGCCCTGGATTCATGATTGCTTACATCTGGTTTCTATTTCTGTGCATTTCATTTAGTTCTCGGAGAGTTCATTCACAGTCACCAGAGGTCCAGTTTCCTGTTCTCCAATGAGAGATCTTGTCTTGATGACCTATATATTTCTCATTTGACTGCTGTGCTTTTCTTCACCAGGAGATGTGGAAAGGGGGATTGAAAAACACATCAGATTTAATCCAAGCAAACTGAAACCCAAGCACTATCTTTCAGCACCTGGCTTATGCACAATCCAGTGTCAAATAATACTGAAGAAATCACTCTATGCTAGACCCTTGTGAAATGAGGTAGAGATGCAAAGAGAAAAGAAAAGAAAGGAAGAGAGGTGGAAGAAAAGAAAGGGAAGGGAAGAATAGAAGAAAGAAGGAAATAAAGGAAGGTCTTTCTTGCTGATATCTGCCCTGTCAAACTTTCATTGTCCATGAGTTGGGGAAAGTATTTTTCTTCTTACCATTGTTACCTTCCTCAGAGAAGGGGTTGAGTTGTATGGGCTGTTTGTTGGAAACATTCTTGGATTCCTTCACACACTTAGGGAGGGAGAGGTAGGAAAACACAGCACCTTAATCCTTTCTGGTCTAGTAGATCAGTGTGATTCCAGCTTACAAGCCATTCTGTCCCTCATCTTTTCCCATTATCTAAAACTTCCCAGCTGTTCTCTTCTTTGTAAGCAACACTTGACACTCTTTTCAGTTGACTGTTCTGTCCAAAGATCCTATGTAGATGATACTCCAGAGTCGACAGAGCATTTATATTCACCTTACCATATGATTTTCCTTAACTTCCTTTCTACTGATATCCCAGAAACCATGTCTCCAAAATATTCCAGATGTTATCTATATTCAATAACAATAATTTCAAATATTATGAGCTCAAGTATCTAGCCCTGTGATGACTTGGAAGTAGTATTATTTCATTCACAACAGATTGTTGCCTTACTTTCCCCCAATGAGCATAAACAGTTACTAGAACTGGGTAGGATCTGAAGACAGGTTGTCTGAAACAATCTTGCCTGTTTAGTATGATGATGCAGGTTCCAGCTGCCCCACCTCACCCCTACTGATTTGTTAGCATCACTTGGGCTCAAGTGATTCATTAGCAGTTGTTGTCTTCTCCTATCCATCCATGTGTATGGCTGAAAGCTATGCATTCAGTGGAAGGGTCTGAGAAGGTCCATTCTCTGATTAAGTGTCGTTGACAAGTTGAACACCTGTGCTGGCAAGCAGAGCATAGGATGCTCTAACTTTAGACAGCAAAATGCAAAGAAGGTCCTTTCATCTGCTGATCATAGGGTCGTATCACCAAGGTTCAGAAACATCCTGAGAAAACAAGTATATATGAAAGTCCTACATCAACATTTATTGAGAGTCTACTTTATGCTAAGTTCTATCTCGGACCTTTAAAGAAAGCCACATGCACTGGGTGATTATTCTTGTACTCATAGATGTGTGTGTGTGTGTGTGTGTGTGTGTGTGTGTGTGTGTGTGTATGTGTGTGGTGCTGGGGATTGAACTCAAGGCTTTCTACCAGAACTATTTACAGAGATCATTCAGCCTATTCCTTTGTTCATTCAGTCATTCAACAAATATTCTTTGAATATCCATGGGTTAGGCACTGGGTTCTGGGGTTCCACTGGTGTCATGGAATTTGCAGTCTCTTCAGACCTGTGAATCTTTTAATTTTTGTTTATTAAGTGTTGGACCCATCTTTTTTATTCTAAAACTTTGAGTATCGAAATAGTAAATATTTTACTCACATTGTTTATTTTCCATTTCTTCTTGCTGGAATAAATGCAGACTTCAAGAAGATTGGGCCTCTTGTCTGTTCTACCTGATCTCCAGCACCCAGAGCAGGGCCTGGCAATGGTAGAAGCTCAATTAAGATTCAAAAAAATGAAATAATGAATGAAGGGTGGCAGGTACACATAGACATACCATTCCTTGATAAGACAGATTTCTACCCTGAGTTAGGAATTTTTCATGATTATCACACACTTATTATCCTTTATCAATAAACGAAAGGATTACTGGTAAATGAAAATAATGTCAGGTTAAGATATGGTGTTCTTTTAAAATATATGATGCAATAATAACTTCTTTTCTATGGTACTGGGAATTAAACTCAGAGGCCCTCTACCACTGAGCTATACCCCCAGTGTTTTTTATTTTTATTTTGAAACAGGGTCTCACAAAGTTGCCAAAGTTGACCTTGAACTTGCAATTCTCCTGTCTCAGCCTCCCAAGTACTGGGATTGCAGGCATGCACCACCATGCCCATCTTATAATAATAACTTAAACTCGCCCAGAAACTAATTATTTTTACCATCAAAGGCATGTCCTATTTTCATTCCTGTGTATGTTCATTTTGCCTCCCAACTTATAACACAATTAGTTAGGATCGTCACTATTATCAGATCCTGCAGCCAAAGTGGAGTTTGTTATTTTACCACACCCCAGTAAAGAATCCTGCTCATGGGAAAAACCAGCTATTGTCCTTCGGCTGGTACCATAATAGCTGAATCATTAACCAACCAAAGCCTTATGTGTGTTGAACTTGTCTTTTTTTGTTTTTTTCCTGATGTAAATGCATTTGTGTGTGCGTGTGTGTGCGTGTATATATGCACGTGTGTGTATGTGTGTGTATGTGTGTGTATAACTAGGAATTTAGTCCAGGGGTGCTCTATCTCAAGCTACATCCCCAGCCCCCAGTCCTTTTGATTGTTTATTTTGAAACAGAATCTTGCTAAATTTCGGAGTTGGCCCAGAACCTGAGATCCTCCTGTCTCGGCCTCCCAAGTACTGGGATTACAGACGTGCGCCACCACGCCAGGCAATAAATACATTTCATTGTCATGGCAGGTGAATTAGGCAGAAGAATATCATACCTGAGCCAGTTCCCCACTTCATTCTCTGACTTCCATATTCAATTGTATAATAATTTCCTAGAATGCATTTTCAGTATTTTTAAAACCATATTTCCCTCTCATATAACCTATTATAGTTGTGGTTTAAGTGTTACATTTTCCTTACCATAGCTCTGAACAATGCCCCTCTACTTCACCATTGAGTTAAGAGATTGGTTAAAAAGAATACAGAGTTATAGCTGGGTATGGTGGTGCACACCTGTAATCTCAGTACTTGGGAGGCTGAGACAGGAGGATCACAAGTTTCAATAAAACAAATAAAGGTCTGGGGATGTAGCCAGAGGCATGATGCCTGTGTGTTCACTCCCCAGTACCAACAATAAATAAATAGAAGTAATCATGTTCTGTAAATCCTATCTTGTAGGTGGGCATGGTGATACACACCTGCAATCCCAATACTTGGGAGGCTGAGACAGGAAGATTCAAGGGCAACTTAGCCAGACTCTTTTCAATTAAAAATAAAAAGGGCTAGGACTGTAGTGAGAGGTAGAATGCCCCTGTATCTACTCCCCAGAACCAACAATAAATAAATAAATAAATAATAAATATCTGTTCTATAAATCCTATCATGTAGGTGGGTGCAGTGGCGCATGCCTATAATCCTAGTACTTGGGAGGCTGAGACAGGAGGATCTCAGTTTCCAACCTAGCTTCAGCAACTTAGTGAGACCCTATGCAACTTAGCGAGACCTTGTTTCAAAATAAAAAAAAATAAAATAGGGCTGGGGATGTGGCTCAGAGGTAGAATGCCCCTTGATTCAACCTCCAGTACTACAAAAAGAAACTAACTAAATAAATAAATAAAATAGGGCTGGGGTGTAGCTCAGAAGTAGAACACCCCTGGGCTCAATCCCTGGTACCCCCACCAAAAAGAAAAATTCTCTCCTGTATAATTCTATTACTCTTTCACTGAGGTCTCAGGCATCTGTGATTGTGCGAAACATTATTACTGAGTTTGTTTCCAATTCTGTCCAGGAAGGCCATTGTATAGGCCAGTTGGTTAAAACCTCCCATGTAGGCAGCATTCTGTTGTCTGTTCAAAACATGTCACTGGACAGGACTTGGAATCACAGCTGCTGTCTTGTTCACTCACCACAGACCTGGGCCAGGGGTTCTTGGCAGGCAGGAAGAGTGTTTCAGTGGGGCCTATCTCAAGCCCTAATAGAAGCTGCTGGAAGAATAAAAGTTGGCAACCTTTTTGGCCGAGGGCCAAGAGTAGTAGATGACTTTCATCTTCCCAACTGAAGATCATGAAGCAGCAGGACCTGAGCATTGCTTTTTTTTTTTTTTTTCTTCCTTTGGCACTGGGGATTGAACCCAGGGGCATTCCACCTTTAAGCTACACCCCCACGCCTCTCCCCCCCCCCCTTTTAAATCATTCTTTATTTTTAAACAGGGTCTCACAAAGTTGCAGAAGGCCTCACTGAGTGGCTGAGGCTGGCTGTGAAGCTGGATCCTCCTGTCTCAGCCTCCCAAGTACTGGGATTACAAGTGTATGCTGCCATGCCTGGCTTTTTTTTTTTTTTTAATTCTTTTTTGTTTGTTTATTTGTTTTTTGTGGTACTGAGGATTGAACCCAGGGGCATTCTACCTCTGAGCTACACCCCCAGTCCCATTTTGAATTCTTTATTTTGAAATAGGGTTTCACTAAGTTGCGGAGTGCCTTGCTAAGTAGCTGAGGCTGGCTGTGAACCTGGATCCTCCTGTCTCAGCCTCCCAAGTACTGGGATTACAAGCATGCACCACCACGCCCAGCTCTGAGCATTGCTTTTTAAAGGGACATCAGACTGCCCTATGTTTAACGAAGTGTCACCCTCTTAGAGGCTGCAGCTCAAATAAGGAGGTCTCCAGTGAGTGTATAAATAGTGAAATCAGCCAGGTGTGGTGGTGCACACCCGTAATCTCAGAACTTGGGAGTCTGAGACAGGAGAGTGGCAGGTTCAAGACCAATCTCAGCAACCTAATGAACCTGTGTCAAACACACACATACACATACACACACACACACACACACACACACACACACACACACACATACACACACACACACACACACGGGCTAGAGGTGTAGCTCAGAGGTAGAGGTAGAATGCTCCTGAGTTCAATCCCCAGTACCACAAAATAAATAAGTCAATAGTGAAAATGAGAGGAAAGTTGAGTATTTAACAACTTTCACAGGAGAACACCCCCTGTTGTGGCTGAGAATTCCCAGTGCTCTGTTACTTTCCAGATCTTCTTGGGAATGATGTTCATTCATGAGATTCTCCTAAGTGTTCCTCAAGGAAACAACATCCTTTTCTATTGAACCCCAGAGAAATGGACAGTAAGCCATCTGCTCCACAGAGCTGAAGGAGCACCAGAATCACAACCTGTTGGCTTCTCATTTTTGCCACAGTTGTTTAGGCAAGGACTATGTTGTTATTGGTTTTATCTTTCCTCATGAATATATAGCAGCCATGTGGGCAGTGGGGAGAGAGTCAAAGGCCCAGATTTTCGTCCTGCCTCCTTTTCTTACCAGCTATTTTATCAACTTAGAAAAGGCACAGAACCTTCCGGCCTCTCAGTTTATTCACCTGTAAAATGGGGTCAGCCTTAGTGCATGCTATGTCCTAATGAGCAAATAATATAATACAGGTAATGTGACCTTAGAGGCTGTAAAACTCTATTGAGATATTTAATTCAATTTATATATTATAGTTGACCATTATTCTATGTAGAAATACATAGATCTTAATCTAAATTGCTCCCCCCTTATGCCTTCAGAGTGACATTCGATAACACACTGGGACAATAGACACTGAAAATGACCTTAAGATTGAGTGTTTTTGTGTGGCTTTTTTTACTGTCTCAGTATTTTCCTTCCTTTACCTGGTAAATATTTGCATTGTATAAATCTGTTCCGGAAATACCAGCCTACCTGATTCCCAGCATGGATATCATGCCGAATGTCTTTTAAATAAGGTGTAGCTAATTGATTTGTAACAGGGCTTTGTCTTTTTCTATGTCTGCTATTATCTAAACATCTTTGTTTGGACAGCTATTTCACCTGCGGCTATTACAATCCCTGTGGTATCCATGAGTCAGCAGTGCTCAGTTTTGGGAGAGTCGGTTTGACCCTTTGGGTAACCATGGTATCTGAGGACTTCTCAGACATAACAACAAACCTTGAGGCTGAGGCAAAAACGCAGAGATTATTAGAAGGGAAAAAATAAGAACCAAAGGGTATAAATCAGGATATCCAATAAATACTCTGCCACAAGGAAGGGCGGGGGGTGGGGGGACAAAGCTCTTAAGTGGGAGATTAAATAAGGGAACAGGGTAGTAAGTGAAAGAGAAGTGAGATGCTAGTGGCACATGTCTATAATCCCAGTACTTGGGAGGCTGAAACAAGAGGATTGCAAGTTTGAGACCAGCCTTAGCAACTTAGTGAAGATATCAGCAACCCGGGGAGACCCTGTTTCAAAACAAAAACAAACAAAAAATAGGGCTAGGGATGTAACTCAGAGGTAGACCGCTCCTGGGTTTAATTCTTAGTATCAGGGGGGGGAAAAAAAAAGGAGAAAAATGAAAAAATATCAAATCATGTAGAGAATTTCATTTGAACTTACTATTTGTCTGAACATGTTGAAGTTTTGAGGCTTCCTTCTAGGGGATTTTTCAGCTCACTGAATCTTAGGAATGAGAATCTATCTGGATGGAAGAAGCTGGAAGGACATGGATTAATAAAATCTGGTCAAGATGGGAATTTCTCCACATTACTGCTTGTCTGACATAGAGTCTGAATCCCCACCCCTCTTTGCCCCACCCCATGACCAGAAAGGACACTAGAATTCTAGCTGGAGAGTCCCTGCTTCAATTGGCCATGGAATTTTGGGAGTTTCCCTGAAGCTGCCCTTGGAGACTAGTTCTGCAGGTGGAACTCTGATTCAGTTTTCCTAAATTGCTTTGCACTGTTCGATCTCTTTCAACTGTGTATTTTCACTGGATTGATCTTTAAAAATATTAGGTACGTCTTAGTTTTAGAGCAGTCTTAGCTGGGTGCAGGTACATTCCTGTAACCCCAGCACTTGGGAGACTGAGACAGGAGGATCGCAGGTTTGAGGCCAGCTTCAGCAACTTAGTGAAACCCCGAGAAACTCAGCGAGTTCCTGTTTCAAAATGAAAAATAAAAAGGGCTAGGGGTATAGCTCAGATGGAGAATGCCCTTGGGTTCAGTCCCCAGTACCAAAAGAAAAAAAAATTGAGCAGAAATTACTGCACAGAGAATTCTCATAACCCCCCTGCCCACAAATGTGGGACTTTATGTGAATGAACATATACATTAATTTTGGGGGAGTGTATGTATGCCTAGGAATAGAATTTCTGGGTCACTGGGCAGGTGTGTGTTTTGTTTTATTAGATACTTCAAGTTTTCCAAAAATTGTACCATTTACATTTCTAATAGAAATATAAAGGAACTTTATTTACTTCACATTTTTGACAGCATTTTGTATTAGCATGCTTTAATTTTAGTTACGGTGATGGATATGTAGTGTAGCTCACTTTGCTTTTAATTTGCATTTCTCTGATAATTTTCTGCAGAGGGAGGGCAGGAAGAGAGTCCCTGCTTCTGGGCGATATTTGAGATTAAAATGTGGAGACAAAAGTATTTTACAGCCAAAAGACCTTTGCTGAGGCACCCAGGCCTTCATTGGATGTGGCCACTCCTAGCGTGGAGTCTTAACTCTTGCTGTCATAACAATTTATGTTAGGCCTAGAAAGACTTAATGAGATCAATAATTCAACGCATTATTTATTTATGGAACTGAGTTTCACAAGATATATAAATATGAAAAAGAAATTGTCTTTTCCCTTGAGGGGTTTATAGACTTGTGTGTGTATGTGGGGTACTCAGCCTATACAAAATAATTAAGCCATGCACTTTTACTCCTTTTTGGAGCAAAATAAAATATTTATCAGAGGAAGGCATCGAATAAAAATAAGTCAGTCATATGCGGTTCCATTTATCCAGTTAGAAGGGGAGGGCATAAAATGCCTCTATTTCCTTTTTGTCTTTTTGTACTGGGGATTGAACCCAGGGGCATTGTACTTTCAAGCTACACCCCAGCCCTTTCTATTTTTTATTTTTAAAGAGTCTTGCTAAGTTGCTGAGGTTGTCCTCAAACCTGTGATCCTATTGTCTCAGCCTTCCAAGTACTGGATTAAAGGCATGCACCACCATCCCTGGCTTCAGCTCCATTTGGTACCAGGTTTCCCATGGTTCAGGGAGTAGCCCAATGTGCCACAGCAGGGTAATGCTTATTTTTTCTTTCTTTCTTTTTGCAGTCCTGGGGATTGAACACAGGGGCATTCTACCTCCGAGCTATACCCCTGGCTCTATTTTTTATTCTTTATTTTGAAATAGGTTCTCACTAAGTTGTGGAAGGCCTCACTAAGTAGCTGAGGCTGGCCATGAACCTGCGATCCTCCTGTCTCAGCCTCCCAAGTACTAAGATTACAAGCGTGTGCCATTACACCCAGCTTGATAATGCTTATTTCTAAAAAGGAGAGCAGAGTTTTGTGAATGAGTATTCTCTCATCAATAATGATTAGAGTGTACCGCCTCTAAGGAAAATTAATGTTTTAGAGAGATTACTTAGATACGATTGGTTAGCTAACATCTTTTCTCGCATATCTTTCCTCCTTCCTGACAGGACCCTGATTTTGTTCAGCACTCTCCCCTCTCTATGTGATCAATATTCCGTGGGATAAGCAGGCCCTAGCCCATTGCTGGTTGAAACCAGTCCTGATTGGTAGGGTATAGGTACATGTCCAGTGCACACCTGTAATCCCAGTACTTGGGAGGCTGAAACAGGAGGAGTGCAAGTTGAGCAATTTATCGAGACCCTTTCCAATGCAGGAGTGCTAGAAGTTTCTGGGGAAACTTTTTTTTTTTGCTCCTAAGTAAAACACAAAGTCTCCTCCCTTCCTCCTGTGGACGCCATTGTATATGCTCGTGGTACCCGAATCTCCAGCAGCCCTCTTGCTTTTAGCCAGAGTATGAAACTAACTCACAGAGGGAGGGGGGACCTATGAGTGTCTTAGAGAAGCAGAATCAAACCCACCTGAGTGACACCTAGAGACTGATCTACCTGTGACATTTTTCTTCTGAGAGATAACAACTGCTATAAAATATTAAGCCACTTTGAGTGAAGTTTTCTGCTATCTGTAGCTAAGAAATTCCTAAGGGACACGGCCACTGGCTGAGGGGCCAGGGGACCATGGTGGCCCTCCCTCGTGTTGGGCAGCTTAGTGGAACCCACATCATGTTTGCACATACCGACGCCGAACTCTCATCCGGAGGCCATGAGATGACCCAGAGGTGAGTGCCAGTGTGGATCTAACTCAAGTCCAGGATACGTGGAGATGGAAAGCTCAGCAAACCACCACATCTCAGACTTTCTTCTGCGGAAGGAGTGTAATTTTTCCTGAAGGAGGAGTTGGAGTAGGTGGGTCTGGGAGGCTTGAAAGAGGTGACGTTTGTGGGAATCTAAGTTTTAAAATGTGGTCCCTGCTGTAACTGGTGAATGTCCAAATTAGCTAAAATTACATCTTTTGCTCTTCCTTCCAAAGACTGCCTATTATAACTCCTTAGCAAAGTACTTTAAATGTGTATCATAGTCTTTATGTTTTAGGCTGGAGGAAACTATAGACGGTGGACCAAGAGTAGAGATTTTTGCTCCACTGTGTGGTCTTTTAGGCACCATGAATTTATTCTTCATTGGATAGACTGGACCACATCATAGAACTGAAAGTGACTCTGGAGTCACCAGGGAAAATAGAACTTATTTATTTTTTTCCTAAAACAGTTCTCTCTCTTAAACATATTTACTTCTCTAGAATTGGACTGCATCTCACAATTATTGTTGTCCAAGTGGAAGTCACCAATTCACTCTCATTGCCTGCCTGTTCATACGCATCAACACTCAAAGAATTGGCACTTGGTGTATTGGAAGAAATTCTGAGAGAGGATGCTATTGTGTGCAAAAACAGGGACACAGTTGATTCTGAAAGCCAATCAGAAGAGTCAGACTCTAATTTTGAATAACTTGACCAGTATATTTTATGATAAAAATCTATGTCTATATGCCTAGTAGAGTTTTTAATAAGTATACAATAAAAATCTCAGGTCATAAGAACACATTGTATCATACCTCAATTGGTAGCATTAAACAATTATTTTAGAGGTGCATGGAATAATGATGCATCTTTAATTGATAACATCTTAGGTTCAATGAACGATGGTAACGAGAAGCTCAGACCCCATTGGTCCTAAAGGAGCAGATACTTAGATACTTCTTCTACCACTTGGTCTTCATCACAGGCACCCTGTCGCTTGCCCTTCCTTCCCTCACGCCCTTTCTCTTTTCTTTCCTGTGTTATTTCTTTCCTTCATTTCATGCACTGGGGATTGAATCCAGAGGCATTCTACCTTTGAGCTACATTCTCAGACCTTTTTATTTTTTTAATTTTGAAACAGGGTCTCACTGGGTTGCTGAGACTGGACTCAAACTTGCGATCCTCCTGTCTCAGCCTTCCAAGTACAGGTGTTCTCTACCATGCCCACTCTGCTGTTCTTTTTTTCAATTGCTGTCTCAAGTGGGCACTCCTGATTGGTTGCATTCAGTCACATGACTGCGTCCTAGCTATAAAGGATTGTGGGAATGTGGTTTCGAATTTCAGTAGCCATGTTTTAATAAAAAGGAAAAATAAATAACATTTGAGATGAGCCTCAAAGGTTAGGTCCCATTTTTAAAAAAGTATAGATGAGTAGGAAGATGTTCTTAGATTGCTCATGTTTGGTGACAAGGGAAGAGTTTGACACACTTGTGAGAACTGTAGGAAAGGTGGACAGAGCTGGATAATGGAAGAGTTTCAGACCTAGGAATTTGTGTTTATTTCAGGCATCATATGGAACCACTAAACCCAGGTGAGTGGGAGATTCTATGTTATTTTAGTCTTAGATTAATTCATGAACTCCTGCATCCCTAGAAGGACAGAATTGTTTCAATGATATTTCTGAGAATTTAGAAGTGATCTACACTGAAATGGAATTTTTCTTCGCAAATAGATTTTCCAAGATACTGAAAGATGTATAGGCATAATTAGATCCCTCAGCTCCTGGGAAACTTTCTTTATGAAGAGTTCACACTATGTGATTATTTTATAAAACAGTTATTGTGGGATTTGGTAGGGATGTAGGTTCTTTTAGGCATTCCCCTATTCTTTCTTTCACCCTCTAGCAAGAGAATTTGAGGTGGTTTGAGGTTTGGAAGAAAGGTTGGAAGACACATGCCCAAGCATGCCCGTCTCCGATAATTGAATGAATGTTGACATAACAATTTCTTCCTTTTCTCTTTGTTCTTTTTTCCCTCTTAGCCTTCAAACCATAATTCTTATTTCATGCTATAAAAACTGTAAGTGAAGTTCAACTGTGATGTGGAATGGATATAGGGAAAGGGTTATATCTAAACTTGAAAGAGTTGAAGCCAATCACTTCAATAAAGCAAAAGAGCTCCCTCTACACTCATTACCACCTCAGGTTTTCATGAAGGATGCACTGGGAGAAGTCATGAATCATTGCTATCAATAAATCAAATGGTTGATGTCGCTGTTAGCAGTTGGTGATCTTCTGTTAGTATCTTCAGAAACAAACCACTATATATAAAATTCATTCTTCTTTTAAAATATACCCCTAATGGAAGCTATTGACTCTAAGTCTTTGACATAAAAAGTAAATGCAATTAGCAGTCTTTGTGTTATGCAGAGTATCATTTTCTTTAGTTTTGCTGCTACTTGCAATGGCCACTGCTACTTGCAAGTGGCATATTAGCTCCATGATCTGCCTGATTCTTTCGCTTCTAGGGTCAGTTAGCATTTGCTCTAGACAAAGCAACCACAAAATAGTGACTTAAAACTATAACTACTTATTTGGGCATGGTGGCGCATGCCTGTAATCCCAGTTCTTGGGAGGCTGAGATAGGAGGATTGCAAGTTTAAAGCCAACCCCAGTAACTTAGTGAGGCCCTCTACACCTTAGTGAGACCCTGTTTCAATAAATAAATAAATAAATAAATAAATAAATAAATAAATAAATAAATAAAATAGGGCTGGGGGTGTAGCCTGGAGGTAGAAGGCTTCTGGTTCCATCTCTAGTAACACACACACACACACACACACACACACACACACACACACCAAAAAAACAAAAAAACAAACAAAAAAATACCCCCCAAAACAAATAAACAAATTGTTCATGAGCTACAAGTCAGCTGGATGCATGGGTAGTGAGGCTCACTCATGTGTCTGTGGCCAGCTGGTGACTTGGTTGGAGACTGTGTGTGAGTGAGGATGGCCTCCCTCACATGTCTGGTGGCTTTCTCACTGTTGCCTGGGAGATAGACTACCAGACTGCTTATCTCTTACCATCCAGTAGGCGACAGTGCCAGGCCTGTTGAGGCTCAGGTGCAGGTCTCTTGTGTGGCTTCCTCCACAGTTTGTAAGTCTCAGTCAGTCACAAGACCAGCCCAGGTTCAAGGGGTAAAGACATAGACTCTTTGTGGAGGAACTTTAAAATATTTTGGCCATTTTTCAATCAATCATAATACTTTAAAGGTAGAATGATTGATTGAAGGATATGTTTTTTCCTTGTAGTTCCTTTTTTTTCCCTTTTTGGTACTGGAGATTGAATCCAGGGGCATTCTAACTCCAAGTTAAACCCCCTGCCCTTTTTTTGTGTTTGTGTGGTACTGGGAATTGAACTCAGGGGCATTCTACCTCTGAGCTATACCCCCAGCCCTATTTTTTAATCTTTATTTTGAAACAGGGTCTCACTAAGTTGTGGAGTGCCTCACTAGATAGGTGAGGCTGGCTGCGAACCTGGATCCTCCAGTCTCAGTCTCCCAAAGACTGGGATTACAAGCGTGCGCCACCACGCCTGCTACCCCCTGCCTTTTTATTTCTTATTTTGAAAAAGGATCTTGCTAAGTTTCTGAGGCCGCCCTCGAACTTGTGATCTTCCTGTCTTAGCCTCTCATGAACTGAGGATTACAAGATTGTGCCACCATGCCAGGCTTTCCCTTGTAGTTTTCTAGTTGTAAAATCATGCTAAGAAAAAATTTATTTTCCCTCTATTCACATTGCTTATGGCTGATTCTCTCTGTGTACAGATGGAATCTTTTGCTCTTATTCCTTCTCCTTAAACACTCAAGACAGTGTCCCTGACCCAGCCAATGTGGGTGGTAAAAGGGGCACCAAACTTTTGGGTTTGTTTTGATGGATCAAGAAGCAATGAGAGAGCCAGGCGTGGTGGTGCACGCTTGTAATCCCAGCATTTGGGAGGCTGAGACCAGAGGATCCGGGTTCTCGGCCAGCTTCAGCTACCTAGTGAGGCACTCCGCAACTTAGTGAGACCCTGTTTCAAAATAAAGAATAAAAAAGTAGGGCTGGGGGTATAGCTCGGAGATAGAATGCCCCCGAGTTCAATCCCCAGTACCGCAAAAAAAAAAAAAAAAAGGGTTTAAGACTTGAATAGAAATTTCTCCAAAGAAGACACTACTGGCCAGCAGATACATGTCAAAATTCCCAGCATTATTAAACATCAGGAAAATGCAAACCAAATACTGACATTTAAAAAGGAGGTAATAAATGTTGATGAAGATGTTGAAAAATGGGAATCCTTGTATACTGTTGGTAGGAATGTAAAATAAAGTTCACTAACTATAAAAAATGGCACAGTTTCCTCAAAAAATAAAAATAACATTACCATATCACCCAGCAGTTCCACTTCTGATCTGTATATCTAAAAGAATTGGTATCAGGATCTCGAAGAGATATCTGTGCCTTCATGTTCGTTGCAGCATTAGTCACAATAGCTGAGACATAGGAGCAGCATAAAGGCCTACTGATGAGTGAACAGTCCACAGATGGATTAAAGCGTGTGGCATATACTTACAATGAAAGATGTTTCAGCTTCTAAAGAAGAAAACATGTTTGACAACATGGGTGGACCTGGAGGACATTATACTCAGAGAAATAAACCAGACAGAGGGGGTCAAATGCTGCCTGACTCCACTTATACAAGGCATCTAAAATAGACAAATTCATAGAAACAGAGAGTTGTTATGGCAGTTGCCAGGGACTGAGGCAGGAGAGCACGAAGGAGAGGAAAAAGGGAGTTTTTGTTCAATGGATATGTAGTTATGCAAGATGCGTACATTCCTGTGATGGGCTGTACAACTTGGTGCCTATAGTTAACAATACTATATTGTGAACTTAAAATTTTGTCACATGGGCAGATTCCATGTGAAGAGTTCTTACCACAATTATAAAAAATAATAAAAAAACCCTCTTTTTCATAAGGTTGCCATGGAGATCCAATGATAGAATTCCCATGAAATCTTTGGAAAAACTACAGGTGCAATAAAACTACTTGATTGCTATTATTGTTGCTACTTTCACATTGTTTAATACTGACGGACAGTTAATGTTGTATTTCGAAATATACCAATAATGACGGAGGCTTTGCCACTGTGAGGATCACTCACCATAATGGACGAAACTATTCAGGAAGACAGTTATACTGTGTTTATTGCCATTATTCAATCAAACAACTATTTGCTAAGCTTCCGCCGTATGTCCAGCAATGTTCTAGACACTGTGGGAAATAAAGAGCTAAGTGGACATCATTCTTGTCTTCAAGCAATTGAACAATCTAATTAGGGAAATGAAGCAATCATATACAAGACAAGCAGCAAGAAATGAGTTAGTACCAAACCAAGCAAGAAGTGTTTTCACTACCTGGTCAGAGTTGGAGAAGAGAAAAATCCTGCATGTGTGAGTGTTTCATAAAAGTGTCCTGGAAAACCCTTCCTCATAGGGTTAAGAGTTGGCCAACCAGAGAGGAGAAAAATAATTACATTTGCTAAGGCCACTCTGTGGTGTTTGGTACCACTCTACCTTTTAGGTTCTCCAAAATTTTAAGTGCCTTCTTGATTTGGCTGTCAATTATTAGAAAGTATATGGCTTAAAAATCAGAATTCTTTCCATAGCTGGGAAGGAAATTTCTTCCTAGGCATAAAGTTTCCTTTGTATAGGTTTGTTCATGACCTTGGCCCTTTTTTAGGTTACAGGATGTTTGCAGCCAACGTAATTTCTGACAGGAGGATATCTCTGATCTAGAAGATAATCATCAGAAATCTACATTATTTCATTATGCTTTCAGAGGCTGTGCAGTTATTAAGTTGATTTACCCACAGATACACATCAATCAGCAACCACATTAATTGGCATCCTTATTTCATGGTGGTTTTTTTTTTTTTTCTTCCTTCCAGAGTTCCTTAATGCGGTGTTTCTCAAAGTGTGGTCTGTGGCCCCCTACACCAGAATCCACGGTATGTAGTGGTTAAAAATGCAGTTTCTTTCATGGATGAATAAAGAAAATGTGATATACACACACCATGGAGTTTTACTCCACCATAAAGAGGACAAATTATGTCATTTGTAGGAAAATGGATGGAACAGGAAAATATCATACTGAGCGAGGTCAGCCAGACTCAGAAAATCAAGGGCTACAGGTTTTCTGTCATATGTGGATGCTACAGAGGAAGAAGGAAAGAAAAGGGACCTCATGAAAACCAGGAGAGAGACCAGCAGAGTAGTGGCAGGGGGTCAGGGGAGGGCGGAGGTACAGACATGGAAACAGACCAAATAATGTTATGTGCATATATGAATGTGTCACTCTGAATCTCACTATCATACCCAATTACAGTGCACCAATGAGATATTTTTAAAAATTGTAGGTTCTTGAAACCTATTCTGGGCCTTCTGATTCAGAATCTCTGGGAGAGGGCTCAAGAATACACATTTGTACAAGCTTCCCAGGTGATCAATATTTAAAAATTATGCCTTGATGCTTGGTGAGCTTGTAGTGCTCAATGCATGGTGGGCATCTGGGTGATGTCCAGGTAGCCCCCCTCTCCTAATAAAATTGGATCTCTGAGGTGGGGACTTGGGCATCAGTATTTTTAAATGTCTGAGGCAATTGCAGTGGGCAGCCAGGTAGAAGACCAATGGCTTATGGTAGCAGTACTTTTCTAACTTCAGTGCACCTGTGAGTAACTTTGGGCTCTTACTAAAATGTGATTCTGATTTAGGAAGTTGGAGTAAGGCCTTAAATTCTGCATTTCTGTTGGGTGCAGTGACTCCCACCTTTAATCCCAGTACTTGAGAGGTTGAGACAGGAGGATTGCAGGTTTGAGACCAGTCTCAGCTGCATAGCAAGACCCTGTTTCAAAATAAAAAATAAAAAAAGGACTGAGGGTGTAGATTGGAGATAGACTGCTCCTAGGTTTAATCCCAGCTTGCATGTGCATGTGCATACACACAGAATTTTTTTTTTAAATCTGCATTTCTAATAAAGTCCTGCATGAAGCAGATGCTGCCTGTCTGTGGACCATACTTTTTTTAAAAAATTAATTTATTTATTTTTTCAGCACGGATTTTTTATACATTTCTTGAGTACAACAGGGTTACATAGACATTTATGATATACCAATCATTGTCAGATCACAAATAGCACCACTTCTTCGTTTTACATGTATAGCCCACATTCTTAACATAGCCTGGTAAAGTGGTAAAGCAAACTTTCTAGAGTCATAAAACCATACTCCTTTAGGGTCATATATTTATTTTCTAAGAATTAAATCTTTCATCTACGCATACTAGGGACAATCTCCAGACTTTGAGATGCCAATGTAGCCATAGCAGAAGAGTCAGTATAATTGCTCATATATGCAGATAGCAACTGCCAGGGAGGAAAGGGCCCAGCTGGGCTCCCACAACTCCCCCATTTTTATTTTAAAATGCACTAAGGACTGTGCCTGTCTTAGGTCTTTTCCTACCAGGTGCTTAATCTTACCCGTCATGGGGTCTTGATGAGTCATTCAATGAGCCCTGTCTTAGGTTGATTTGCCCTGAGATGGACCATACTTTGAGTAGTAAGAGCTAAGAGAAACTACATTTAAGTATTTGATTGTCCCACTCCTGATGGACATCATCTTCCACATGTCTTACATAGGGTCCAATCTAATTCCATATTAACTCATTTATAGCATAGCGGAGGCTCTGTTCCAAAGGATCATAGTTTCACTGACCTGTTGTAAAGAGAGAATTCTTTTAAAAATTAAGGTGTAAGTGAAAAAAGATTTTCAAAATGGTCAGCAGGGCAATAGGGATAGGAAGCGAGGCAGGAAGGCAGATTGGAGCAGGAACAGGCCAGTTGAAAAGACAAGCCTTAGAGGAGTCGCGAGCAGCCAGCTTGATTGACAAAGGGGCACATCAGCCTTGGGGATGTAGAAGATTCGTATGAAGTGACCCAGGCAGAGATGGCCCACACCGGTGGGTGGACAGGTATTGAAGGGCACATCCTCTCTCTCTCCCTCACTCGCTCGAATGCACACATACACACCTTTCCCTCCCTTCTTTCTTCTAGCTTAAAGCCTTTTACTAGCTTTTGATAAAAATAGTTTCTTTCAAAACTCTTACACTAGCCAACAAGACCTGCAGCTCCACTCTGACCTCATCTCCTTCCTGTCCTAGATCTTCCTCTAAACTAGCATTTTTTTTTTTCTCTTTCTCATGTATACCAACTCATTTCTGCCTTCTGGTTTCCTGAGAGGCAAGGTGGACCTTCTGGATTCTTTCTGGGGCCTTCCCTGACTGTTTTCCTCTATCCCACCCCCAAATACACTCTCTATTACTGCAGTAGGTCATCATGTTTATTTGTTTGGGGTACTGGAGATTGAATCCAGGGACATTCTACTTCCAAGCTACGACCCTAGCTCTTTCTATTTTTTATTATAAAATAGGGTCTTGCTAAGTTGCTGAGGCTCACCTGGAACCTGTCATCCTCTTGACTCAGTCTCCCTCTACTCTATAGGTCTCTCTCTGCATTATTTAAAATCCCTTATGTTTCCTATTTCCTCTGTAGCTTCCACTTATGAGAGAAAACATACAACTCTTGACTATCTGACACTGGCTGGTGTCAGCAAAATATTCTCTAGTTCTATCCATTTTCCGGCAAATGAAATAATTTTGTTCTTTCTGCTAAGTAGAGTTCCATTGTGTGGTATATATAACATTTTCTTTATCTATTCATCTACTGGCAGATATCTGGGTTGGTTCCATAATTTGGCTATTATGAATTGCACTGCTATAAACATGGATATATATATATGGATATATATATGGATATATATATATGGATATATATATATATATATATATATATGGATATATATATATATATATATATATATATATATATATATCCAGTATAGTGTTCTGACTTTAATTCTTTTGGAAAGATACCAAGTAATGGTATAGCTGAGTCATATGGTGGTTCCATTCCTAGTCTTTTGAGGAACCTCCACACTGATCTCTATAGTGGTAGTACTAATTTATAATTCCACCAACAGTGTATAAGAGTTTCTATTTTCCCACATTCTTGCCAGAATTTGTTATTGTTTGCATTCTTGATATTTGCAATCCTAACTGGAATTAGATGGAATCTCAGTGTAGTTCTGATTCGCATTTTCCTAAATTGCTAGTGATGTTGAACATTTTTTCATATATTTATTGGCCAATTGTATTTCTTCTTTTGAGAAGTGCCTTTTTTGTGGTAAGCTCAGGAAATAAAATTGAGAATCAATAAATGGGAGGATATCAAATAAAAAAGTTTCTATGTAGCAAAAGAAACCAATCAAGTGTCTGAAGAGAGAGGGTCTACAAAATGGGAGAAAATTTTTGCCAGCTACTGCTCTGATACAGGACTAATATCTAGAATATATAAAGAAGTAGAAAAAAAAACCAAACTTTAACACTAAAGAAGCAAGCATCCAATTTTTGTGACAGCAAAGTGTGAGGGGCTCCTTCTTTAGAACCTATGGGACGTGGAGTCAGTATTGGTATGAGTTCTCCATATGCGTATACATCAGACGCCATATCTGATAGAAATGCTTTTGGGCAAGCAACAACAACAAGAAAAATCTGATTAACAGTAGATTAAACAATAGGTGCCTTTTTTTTCTCTCATAACAAGAAATCTGAAGTTGGGTGTTTGCTGGCATGGGTTCAGGAGCTCTGCAGAGCCGTCAAGAATCCAGGCTATTGCTGACTTATCTTCCTCAAGTGCTCGCTTTCTTCCTTCTTCTCACAGCTTGATGTTTGCATAAAGCGAACGTGGCTTCAGGCATCGTACTCACATTCAAGGCGAGATGAAGAGTGAAGGGCTCATCCCTTTATCTAGGAGGAAAGATCTCTCCCGGGAGCTCTTGCAGAAGGCTTTTTGTTTTCCCTTGGCCAGAACTCAGCATGTTACCCAGCTGCAAGGACGTCTGGGGACTTGAGTTAAGAGCATTCCAGACTCTGTGATGGGAGGTACCCGGTGAGAATGGGACTGGGACAGCTTGCAAATTGGCAGGGAGAAGCATCTGTCACCCATGTCTGTTGTGGGAGCACTGGCCAGCCCAGGAGGATGTCCAAGAGGGAGGCTTCCACCCTCTCTGTTCCATGGAACCTTGCTTTTCTTGGATTGTTTTTCTCTTTGTCCAAAGCACTTTCCCCAGATAACTGATTCTTACTTCCAAACTCTTCCTTCACCTTTAGTGGTAACAACAACAATTTACAGGATGTCAGACATTATTCATAAGCCACATAAATGCTCATTTAATCTTTACACCAAACTTATCTAGTAGATCCTATTATTATTCCTAATTAACAGATGAGGAAACTGAGGTACAGAGAAGTTAAGTAGCTTGACCAAGGTCACTCAGCTGGTGAAGAGCAGAGTGGGATCCAAACCAGGGTGATTTGCTTCTGGAGTTCATATGCTTTTTTTTAGTACTGGAGATTGAATCCAGGGATTCTACCTCTGAGCTACACCCCCAGCCATTTTTTTTAATGTATTTTTTAAAAATTTGAAACAGGGTCTTAATAAGTTGTTGAGACTGGCATTGCACCTGCAATCCTCCTGTCTTAGCCTCCCAAGTACTGAGATTACAGGCATGGTCCACCATGCCCAGCTTAGAGTTCATATGCTCTTACTCATAATGCTATAGTGGGCTCCTTTCCGTGTGTGTGTGTGTGTGTGTGTGTGTGTATGTGTGTGTGTGTGTGTATGTGTGTGTGTGTGTGTGTGTGTGTGTGTGTGTAAGGAAGGCCCAGTGACTAAAGGAACATAGCCAAACAGATTCACTGTTTGCTGAAGGAAGAGAAATGCACATCAGAGAAAATCAAGGAAACTTACTTAATGCATTGGGGGGGAGGGTTGGAGTTAATCATACGATGGTCTTAGCAGGTACAGCTCAAGGATTTGTAAAGTAAATCAGTTTCTAGATGTTAGTGGCCTTAACTTAGAACACAGGAGTCCATCTGGATGTAGTGTCAGAGCAATTGCCTCTGAGCTTCTCCCAAATTGATGGGTCTGGACAAGCTGGTGCTAAGAGAATTTGAGCTTAGTTTGGCTTCATGTCATATTTTGGTACAGTTTATCTGTTTTGAGAGTTGTGTAGTTTTGTAAGTTGTGATTTATGTTTCAAGTCTTAGTACCGGGCACAGAAGTTCCCTGGCAGCAGGGCCATTTTTCATTGATGGGTCTTCCTTTCTGGTCACTCTCCAGTCTAAGTGGAAGGATAGGCCATGACCTTTCAGGGCAAGGATGGATTCAGATCTGTGCCAATGTTGAGTTGGTTGCAATGGTGTATTGAGTGTTTGCTTTCTTCAGTGACAGGCTTTTGGATTCTTTTTGTTGAAGAATTCCTTGTGGAATCCTCTGGAGTAAAAGTGAGTCGAGTTATTCATACACAGTGACTGCAACACACACCAGCTGGGAGTGGTGGGGCACGCCTGTAACCCCAGTACTTGGGAGGCTGAGATAAGAGGATCACAGGTTTGATTTCAGCCTCAGCAAGCAGTGAGACTCTCATCAACCTAGCAAGACCCTGTTTTTTTTTTTTTTAAATAGGGCTAGTGATATAGCTTGGAGGTAGCTCCTGGGTTTAATCCCCAGTACCACACACACACACACACACACACACACACACACACACACACACACACAAGAAGCACCGAGACCAGAATTATTATTACTTTTTTTTTTTTTTGAGGAGGTATTGGGGATTGAACACAGGGGTGTTCTACCTGTGAGCTACACTTCCAGTTCTTTTTATTTTTTATTTTGAAACAGAGTCTCACTAAGTTGCAGAGGCTGGCCTCAAACCCATGATCCTTTTGTCAGAGCCTCACAAATAGTAGGATTATAGGCATGTGCTACCACACCTAGTTCCCAAATTGCCGCCTCCTTTGATTTGATCTTGGTAGTTCCACTTGACCAGTGTTTGGAGAGTGAATTCTATTTTCAGTAATTGTTGGGGGGTAAAGATACTGGGTATACCATGCATAAGGGATAAGGATGTCTACTCATAATTTAGAATTTGAGGCCAGCAGAAAAGGAAAGAAATAACCAAGAATATAAAGAACTGAAACGTGCAAAGAAGCATGTGACCGCCAGTGGCTTTGGACACCTGGGAATCGTGGGCGGTAAGCCGTCTATTTCATATTGTCTTATTCTTTTGGATAGCTTGCACATTTGGGGGAGGGGGTTACTGGGGATTGAACCCACGGAGATTCTACCTCCGAACTACACCCTACTTTTTATTCTTTATTTTGAAACAGGGTCTCACTAAGTTGTGGAGTGCCTCAGTAGGTAGCTGAGGCTGGCCTCGAACCCAGATCCTCCCATCTCAGCCTTCCAAATGCTCGGCCTCCCAAGTACTAGGATTAAATGCATGTGCCACCCCCCCACCCCCCCGGCTCAGCTTTCATGTCTTAACTCATTCATAGGTGAACATACAAAGAGAGGGAGAGAGTGGTGTCCACATATTTATTCTCTTTAGTATAAGTGACCCTTTATTAAGGTTCTTTAGATTTTTCCCCCCAGAAACCTCATTTCCTCAATGCTTCTGTCAGTATCCTTAAAGATGGATGGCTTGGCCAGGAAAGAGGGGAACTCCATCTCAATACCAAGAAACAGCTTGGAGTTCAAGTTCTGTTTACCTAAGGTCAGAACTACATCAGTGCAAGCACACAGCCGCCTATTTGAATACACAACATAAAAGGGCAATCCGTCATTAATTTTCCCTAAAATACTCTTGCACCTGCAGACTTCCTGGAGGTTCTGTTTTTTTTTTTTTTTTTCTTTTCTCCCTAGGAGGAGTGTCTATGTAAAGGGACTCTCAAGTACCTGGAGGCCAACAACGGCAGATGTCTGCCTGAAGGCAAAGTTTTGATCAGGTTTATGAAACCAGCAAGGTATGCCCTAAAAAAACAATGAATGATCTATGGAGATTATAAAGCTTGAAGTGTTTTTAATTCTAGAGATATGCAAACACTATGCCTACAAAAGAGAAGGGAGATTCCACAATAGAAGTGCAGAACGATTTCCAAATGTGTTCCGTCAAGAACTAGAGTTTTGGTTGACATTAAGGTATTTGTTGGATGCACACTAATTCTATGTTGTTCGAATACAGCAAGAGAATCTGTGATGTTCATAAGTGTGGTTTAAGTGGAAAAAAAGAAAGAAGGTTCTTTATTGCCATATATTCAGGATTCATATTACTGTTAATAGTCAAATGTAGGGCATTCTGAAATTTTCCCAGAATTTTAACTAAGAATCAGTTTTGTTAAAATAATAAATAACCGAGCTGGGCGTGGTGGTGCATGCATGTAATCCCAGCATTTGGGAGGCTGAGACCAGAGGATCCAGGTTAGAGGCCAGCCTCAGCTGCCTAGTGAAGCACTCTGCAATTTAGTGAGACCTTGTTTCAAAATAAAGAATAAAAAAAAATAGGGCTGGGAGTATATCTCGGAGGTAGATTGCCCCTGAGTTCAATCCCCAGTACAGCACAAACAAACAAACAAACAAAACAACCAAAATTAACATCAAAAAGCATCCCTAGCGGGGGGTGGCGCACGTTTGTAATCCCAGCATTTGGGAGGCTGAGACCAGAGGATCCAGGTTAGAGGCTAGCCTCAGCTACCTAGTGAGGCCCTCTGCAACTTAGTGAGACCCTGTTTCAAAATAAAGAATAAAAAATAAGGCTGGGGGCGCAGCTCGGAGGTAGAATGCCCCTGAGTTAAATCCCCAGTACTGAAAAAAAAAAAAAAAAAAAAAAAAAGCATCCCTAAATACTTCTAAAATATATCAAAGATCAATGCTGGGAGTAAGTCAGAACTATTAAGTAAGTAGTTTTCCATTTAGTACAAAAGAGGAAAGCAAAACTGTTTAGAGTTGGAATCAACCCAAATGATGGTCCTAAAAGCTGTTGACGCATGCCTGTAATCCCAGTACTTGAGAGGCCGAAACAGGATGATTGCAGGTTCGAGAACAGCCCCCGCAACTTAGCAAGACCCTCAGCAACTTAGTGAGACCCTGTTTTAAAATAAAAGAAAATAATAAATAAAATAGGTCTAGGAATGTAGCTCAGAGGTAGATTGCCTGTAGATTCAATCCCCAGTACAAAAAAAGAAAAAGCTGTTGAGTTTGCCATCCCTAATTGCTCCTTTCTGATTCACATGGAAGCCTCTACTATTGCTCGCAAACCTGACCATTTTGCTAAATTACTATAGTTGCACTGCTCCAAGTTGGAATCTTTATGGTACTGTGTAAAAATTAAGCATTTAGCAGGCTTAGTCACTCCACATAATTGTAAAAGTTCTTAAGTCTAGGTCAGCTTGAGCAAGTTTCTTCTTGACTTATATGCTACCTCCAAAAATATGTTAAGGTATTTATTTGTTTTTAGAATAGCTTACATCTCCCTTTTAGAGGAGAAGTTAGTCAAACAGAGGCTGTGACTGGTGACCGCCCACCCACCTGCGACCATGGGAGCTGCTTTTTGGATTTTGGTTATACCAGTTTTACAAAGCTAGCTCTTGGGATGGCTTACTCTTTACTGATATCATCTTCTCAGCTTTGTTCTAAATTAGCTTCTTTATCTTTTAAGCCCAAGAGCCAGAAGGTCAAAACCTTCCAGGCCTCTAACCAGCTAAATGCAGACAATTAGGTGGTAAAGCCCCTCTGGAAGGCAGGTTTGAGCACACCAAGGTAATTCTCTGACTTATCTGGATCTGAAGGTTATCCTTAAGAATCTCCTGACTCATACTATAAGATTTTCAGAAATATTTATTGGAAAAAGAACCCATACTTGGTGCCAGCTATTGCACAATATGCTCCCATGTTTAACTTGCACACTTAGAAGCCACCATGTTGCTTATGTTGGATGGGGCTGATTGAAAGTTATTTACATCATTTAACTCAGGAGAACTAAGAGACATCTCACATCAGAAGAGGTTTTTTTTTTTCTTTTTTCTCTTTTTATGATTACTTTTTCCCTCCTTGGTACTCGGGATTGAACACAGGGTGTTCTACCTCTGAGCCACAATCCCAGCCCTTGTTTTAAATCTTGAAACAGGGTCTTGCTAAGTTGCTAAGGTTGGCCTTGCACCTGTGATACTCCTGTCTTTGCTTTCCAAGCACTGGAATTATAGGTGTGTGCCACCAGGCTCAGCTCAATTTTTTTTTTTTTTGAAACAGAGTCTCACTAATTTGCTAAGTGTCTAGCTAAGTTGCTTCACCTAGATTTATTCTGAAGTTCTCAACAGTGCTTAGAATGAATACATGTTGACCAATCAATAAAGTAACAGATTCAGTAAATACCTTATTTTTTTGTGTGTGTGCATGTGATACTGAAGATTGAACTCAGAAGAGGTATAGTTCTACCTCTGAGCTAGACTTCCAGGCCTATTTTACTTTTTATTTTTAAATGAGATCTCGCTTAGTTGCTGAGCCTGGCCTCAAATCTATGCTCCTCCTGTCTCATCCTCCCAAGTATAGGGATTATAGGCATGTACTACCGTACCCTGCTTTTTTTATTTTTAATAAAAGGACTTAATATATTATCTCAGATTCATCTATAAATTGCTAAAATGACCCAGCAACAAAGGCAAAGATACTGACAGTGTTGCAGGCTTCTTCTCTCCTGTAGTTGTACTGACCAGCTGTTGTGCTTTGAGGGGGCAGACATTCACTCCTGGCATTGTGCCTTGGGTTGAGCAGAAGCTGATATTTGGGAGGGATTGGACTACTTGTAGACCAGACAAGAGAGTACACACCCCTGCTCACCTCCAGAGTATGTTGGGATTCTCATACATAGCTCAACTTTACACATAGCTCTTTAAATTTTTTTTAAAGAATTGTATTGGAACAATATGAGTATTCATCATAGCAAGACTCAAAGTGATACATTCATATATGCACACAACATTTCTTGGTGTGGTTCCCTCCTAACCCTGTCTTGCTACCTCCTTTTTCCCTCCTCGTATGTGATGGTAAAGTTTTTAGTAAAGTTTTTAGATGGTAAACTTTCATATAAGGACATAATATTATTTGGTCTGTTTTCTTCCTCAAGCCTCTTCTTCCCCTCCCTTGCTCCTTCCCCCAATCCCCTTCCACTATTCTATTGGTCTCATTTCTTATTATCATGGAAGTCCTTTTGTTCCCTATTTTCTATCTTTCACATATAAGAGAAAACATATGACCCTTGACTTTCCGAGACTGGCTGCTTTCACGTAGCATAATGTTTTCTAGTTCCATCCATTTTCTTGCAGATAACGTAATTTTGTTCTTTATCTCCAATTAAAACTCCACTATGTGTATATACCCATTTCCTCTATCCATTCATTTGTTAACAGACACCTGGGATGGTTCCATAATTTGGCTTTTGCCAGTTGTGCTGCTATAAATATGGTTATGAATCGCTATAGTATTCTGACTATAATTCTTTTGGAGTGGTATAGCTGGGTCATATGGGGATTCTGCTCCTAGTCTTTTGAGTCTCATCAACCCTGAAAATGGAACCAAGACCACTCAAGAGTTAACAGTGTGCAGCCAGGTGGAGCCATGAAGGGGACTGAGCACTCTAGGAAGAGACAGGCAGCCACTGAGCAAACAGAAAGAGAATGTCGCCATGCTGGCCTTGAAGAGAGAACGGGGAAGTTATAACTAGGGCTTCAGGGAAGAAAAAAAAAAAGCCTTCTTGGCTTTATTTTCAAGAATGAGCAATGGCTAGGCCAAATGGATCAGTTATGGACTCAGCTTCTTCTAAAAATACAGGGGATCTAGAGGTAAGAACTTAACCCTTACACACACACACACACACACACACACACACACACACACGAATCTACTCTGAGTTATACCCCCAGCTCAATTTTCTTTTTTCTTTTGAAATAGGGTCTCATGAAGTCACTGAGAATCTTGCTAAGTTGCTGAGGCTGACCTCAAACCTGTGATCCTCCTGTCTCAGTCTCTCAAATATTGGGATTATAGGCATATGCCAACACACCACACACTTTTATTTTAATGAATGCCTACTGCAAAACAAAAAATGCAAACTTCCAGTTAAAAAACCATGAACAAAGTCAAGATGGTGACAGTGGAGCATTAAAGCAAATGTAGGGCTCTGCGTGACCCCCACATGACTTTACATGCCCATGAAGCTGGCTTGGACTGTACGTTTAACTTCTGGGGTTACAAATGTAAATCATATGTAGTTCATGCCCTTAAGGATCCACAGGAAAACAGACACAAAACCAGGAACTCTTTATGTTAAGTATGAGATAAAGCTGCTGAAGTCACAGAGAGAGTAACCACCACCCATGCTTGGAACTCAGGAAATGCATAGTAATTATTGCAAACACAGTAATGGGAGGACTCCCTCCCTCCCTCTTTCCCTCCCTCCCTCCCTCCTTTCTTTCCTTCCCACTCCTTTCTTTCCTTCTATGATTATTAAAAGTGACAAAGGAAACTGAAGGATGGAGATCTAGTGCCAGCTTTACTGTCAAAAGGCTGAAGGAGAACGTGCTTCAGATACGTGGTTAATGGGCTTTTGCCTGCATCGCTCCTGAATGGGGCAGCCAGCCACCTAGCTCCAGGTGTTGTGGGACGGTAAAGGACTCCACAGGCTGCTGGGATAGAGAGGACCGTACCACCAGCTGTTGCATGGTAGAGAGTGGAACAGACCCTCTCAGTCAGGCCAGATCAAACAGAAGAAGTGTGCCAGTCCTTCTCCAAAGGAGCAGGAGTGTAGTGAACCCGGGAGAGTGGTCAGAACCGGCGCTGGGGTAAATAACCTCCTCCTGCAGGGCTTCTGCCTTCGGTTTTAGGTAGGTTGCTTCACATTTTAATCTGAGTACCAAATCTTTACATGAGGGCATTTTGCAGGATGAAAGTGACCTTTTAGTAAATCCCACGATCTTCCCTATAATTCTGTATTTTTTTTAGAAATGAGATTCTCTGATAAGAATATCATTATTCCATTTTTTTCCCAGTGCCCAGAGCATAGGAAACAGCTTTCTTCTCCCTAGATAGTGGAAAGCATCTGGCTTATCCTCGTAAAGGCAAAGGGTTCCACTTTAATGCTCAGGGTTAGATTAGAGAGTGACAAGACGTAGTGTCTAGAGATGGATTTGGATGGGGGAAGTGGATGAAGACACTAAAGCCTTCTTGGTTAGGGATGTTTATTATGTCAGTAATTAGAAATTAGGAAACTAGTGTTTTAAAAGGTTGGATTCCATGGTGAGCTTTATTTTCCCCTCTTTTTAAATAGGTGTTATTAAAATGTTTCCTTTTTGTTTGTTTACTAATAGTATGAGAAAATTCCAGGGATGGTTTCCGTGGTCTGTGCTTGTATCTTGGACAGTATCTCTCAGTGTGATTCTGAAACCAACTACCCCAGAATTACCAAGGGGCCTGGTTGAAATTAGACATTTTTAGACTTTACCCTATTAAGTTTATAATATAAATATATGTTTAAATCTGTATCTATTTAAAGTGCATGTGTATATTGTATACTAAAGTGTACGTTTGTGTATGTATATGTATGTCTACATATATATTCATGTGTATGTGTATGCATGTAAGCAAATATATATATATATATATATATATATATATATATATATATATATATATATATATTTGCTTTTTAGGTGAATCTTTTTTTTCTTTCCTACCCTGCTACCCCTACCTTCCTCCTCATACATGTTAGAGAAACTGGTGGTAATAGTTTTATATATTGCCAAAGCATTATTTGAATTGTTTCCTTCCTGAACCTTTTGCAAATTGAAATTTCAGAGACCCAGAAATCCACTTAAGATGACCCATCTCCAAGATTTACAATGACACCACTGAACACTTGATGGTGGGGGTGGGGGTGGAGCAGGGAGTAGAGGAGACTCTAAGGAAGGAGTGTTCACTTTCGTCTGTTTCCAGTGGGGAAGGCGGGAAGGTGAGGGGGAAAGTTACTCACGAGTCCTCTCCCGGAGGCAGGTCTGTGTTTCATTTGTGGGTGGGGTGGGAGGTGGAGACAGGAGCGTGTGAATCACAGATCCTTTCTGTAATTTTCTCATTGCTCAGAGTTGAAAACAGTCACTCTCTCAGGGGCCTGCATTATAGCCACTCTCTTGGTCCTAACTAGATAGTATATTGAGAAAGAAATGATGGACATAGATGCTATCTAGGGAGGACAGTATTACACTTTCTGTAGTAGGGAGGTCATGCACAAGCTGACTGACTTCATGCAAGAGAGAGGCTGGGCTCATAATATTTATGACATATTGACCATAAAGTCGACTCTGTTGGTAAGACCAAAGAATGAATGAGTACATTCATTGGCCTTTCTTTGAAGCTGTAATTTGGGGCTTTCAATAGTTTTTAATTTAGGGGTTTAATTTTATTGTCAATCTGCACCCCATCCACCCTCCTGGAGAATCTCTCCTCGCAGCCCTTTCACCCCAATCCCTGGTGCACCTGTAGTCGGTGGCGCCTTTCCTAGGTGAGCAGAGCCAAGTCTGAGGACTATTCTAGGGCTGTACTCAAAACAGGTGTGTGAATCGGCAGGCTGAAGGTACCAAACTCATAAACCCACAGACCTGTTTTAGAAATGTATGTTAAAATATATTTACAGGATTCTCTGACTCCTCCCATTCCATATTTCAGAGCTCAGGCTGAACGCATCTTCTATTTCAGTTTATAGTATCATTAAACAGAGAAGGGTTGGACCCACAACAGGGACCATGTTTTTATTTTAATATTATCTCGAATTATAGCACATTATTAAATTTGTACAGACTAAGTTGCTGTTTTATTGATTTTCACATGAAATTATGAGCCCAGGACTGAGTTCCAGTCACAAATTTATAAAAAATCTTAGAAGAGCTGCCAGTCCTTGCCTAGGCTCAGGAGCACTGAGGTGGCCTTTGGTAGTCGAGCTGGGGTGCAAGAACAACTGTGTAAATGCCTGTGGGCATCTCACTCCACATCCCTTGTCGTCCCCTCTTCTGCAGTATAAAATCCACTTGCTCCTGGGGATATGGGAAGGGAGTGGCTGAGGGCCTTTCCTATGATTCTGACATGACTAAGAAACCCTATAACAAATCTAGTATTATTATTTTTTTCCTTTTGGTACTGGGGATTGAACCAGAGGACTTCTTTTTCCAAGCCACACCCTAGCCCTCTCCTCTTTTTAAAATTTGAAACAGGGTCTCACTAAGTTGCTGAGGACCTCGTAAATTGCTGAGGGTGACTGTGAACCTGCAAACCTCCTATCTTAGTCTCCCAAGCACTGGGATACAGGTGTGCGCCACCATACCAGGCTGCAATCTGATATCTTTATCCATACAAACTATTCTACCAATTGGCTCTGCCCCAGGGTCCCTTCAAACCATCTTAACGTTCAGTTCTTTCTCCCAAGGCCTATCTTACCAGAATTCTATTTCCTCCTGTACTTCCAGAAATGTGTGTGTTTGAAGGGGTGGGTAGGTGGAGGGTGGTGTAAGGTAGGGAAAAAAGTCAGAGGTCAGTGAGACGTGTGCAGCACATGTTTCAGCACAGGGAAAGCTGGACGCTGGGAGTCGATCTTCCCAAGTGAATTATTCTGGCTGTTAAGCTGCTGTGGTTGGTTGCGATTCCAGCCTTGGACAGAGTTTTAGAGCAGGAGAAGTTTGTGCCTCCCACATCCCCCTCTCTCCAATGGTCCCCCACCTTCTTTCTCTTTGTAGTACTGGGGATTAAACCCAGGGGTATTCTACCTCTGTGCTATACCCCAACCTTTTTAATTTTAATTTTATTTATTTTTTATTTTTATTTTTTGTGGTACTAGGGGTTGAACCCGAGGTCATCCTACCTCTGGGCTACATCCCCAGCCCTGTTTATTTTTTACTTGGAAACAGGGTCTCATTAAGTTGCTGAGAGTCTCACTAAGTTGCTAAGGACTGGCCTTGAACCTGTGAGCTTTTGGTCTCAGCTTCCTGAGTACTGTGATTACAGGCATGTGCCACCATGCCTGGCTCTTTTGTATTTTTTGAAACAGGATCTCACTAAATTGCTGAGGCTGACCTCAAACCTTTGATCCTCTTGTCGTAGCCTCCCAAGTATTGGGATTACAAGTATGCACTAGCATACTCAGTTTATTTATTTATTTATTTTTATTTCTTTTGAGACAGGGTCTCACTAAGTTGCCCAGGTTGCTCCTGAACTTGTGGTCCTTCTTTGCTAGCCTCTTGAGTAGCTGGGATTATAGGTGTGTACCACCACACCTGGCTGGTGTCCTTCTCTTTTGACAGACATACTAAGAGGGCATATAGACTAACAGAAGAACATCTGCCTTAGACTCTGCAGTCGCCATGTTTTTCCAACTTGAGTGTTTCTTCGTGAAGGCAGCAACTGTACAACACTTAGAGCATATACCATATGCCTAAGCATAAGACTTACTGTTCACTACATACTTGTTAATGGAGGGTAAAGTCTTGTCTTAAGACCAAAGAACACAATCTCTCACAGTAAACTAGAAAGAGAGCCTTTTTCATACTTCTATTCACCTCTGTGGTATTCTTTTGGGTACAGAGACTCAGAAGCTTCTCAGAACCCTACAAAATCCTGTTGGGGCTGTGATGGTCCACCTCACCTTACTACAATGATAGAAGCAAACAGGAAGCCTAAATATTGGGCTGAACATATGGAGGGGCTGCAGGTCTTCTAAAGGTATTTGGATTTCTTCTTATATATATAATTTAAATCTCTTCCAAGGCTGATGTGGTGGTGCATGCCTGTAATCCCAGTACTTGGGAGGCAGAGACAGGAGGATCACAGGTTCAAGGCCAGTCTCAGCAAGTAATGAGACTCTCATCAACCTAGCAAGACCCTGTTTCAAAATAAAAATAAAAATAAAATAGGGCTAGAGGTGTAGCTCAGAGGTAGAATGCTCCTGGGTTCAATCCCTAGTACCACACACACATATACACATACAAATCTCTTCCCACTATTCAAAAATAAATAGCTGTCTTATAATCAGAAGGTTTATGAAGACCTATGTCCTTATGCACTTAGGCTTCTGAAATGGAACAGATATATAATTCCTATTTGACAGCAGTGCACACCCATTGTTTAATTGCTCCTATTAATACTTCTTGGGAAAAAAATGTGACCTTTCATACTTTTTTTTGGTACTGGGGATTAAACCCAGTGGCATTCTACATCTGAGCCACCCCTTTTTAGTTTTTATTTTGAAACAAGGTCTTGCTGAGTTGCTGAGGCTGGCCTTGAACCTGCGATCCTCCTGTCCTAGCCTCCCAAGTATTGGGATTACAGACATCTGCCATCGTGTCTGGCTCATAATAATTTTTTATTCCAAACTCTAAAATATTTGTTGTGGTGTCATAGTTTCTTCATCCCAATTAGTGTAATTAATCATAAGCCAACTTTTCCATTGTGGAAGTATTACTTTTATTGCCAGCTAAATTTACTGTTTTCGCTTGCATCACAGGACTCTTAAAAGGTTGGTAAAACATGAAAACATCACAAAACTTCCCTTGAGATGCATTGGATACATATTGGAGTAATTTTTATTCCTCCGAGTATAAGATGGAGATTTTGGCTCTTCTGTTAATTCTTACCTCAGCAGATTTTTTATTTTTTTTTTGGACAAGGATAATTGCCATAACAAAATTATTTTTCCTATTCTTTAAGGGGCAATTTCTAGTCTAGAGTTCATCCCAGAGTTATTTCTGTTTTACAAAATGCGTCCAAAATAGAGCCAGAGATCAGTGAGACTGGAGGTTCCAATATAGTAAAGTAGCTAAAGAAAATAGTAATGCTTATTTTCCCAACAATTTGTGTGACCTTATTTGTCACTGTGAAAGGAAATACTAATTAAAAAGAAAAGACGGTTATTCATATGGTTTCCTTGTAGGTGTGTAGTGTTGATTAAAAATGGAAGGATGCTTTTTAAATTTTTAGTTAGTTTTTCATGGTTTCTAAGTTAAATTTCAAAGGGCAAGAAGTTCCTCCTTTGGATTTATAGCTCTTCTTGGAACTGTAACATATTTCAATTAGAAGGGGAAAAAGTAGGTCAACTTAGTTAAATAAGAATCAACGATGCCCAACTCAAAGCCTTGAGGCCAGTTTATCTCAGGGTGCCTCTCACCTGCTCACCCCGGGCCAGACCCAGCTGTATGAGTTCTGAGCACTTCTTTCCTGAATGCCCAGCCTGATTCTATGGGGCACTCCCTCCTTGCATCTATTCTCTTTCCAGCCTGCTTTCTGGAAACCCATTTCAGTATGCACCACGATGAGGAGAGCTTGTCTTTGTCTCTTAGCAATACCCCATGTGGTGTCCTGCTGTTTGAATGGCTGGATGTTCCCGGTTAGGAGCTGAGTTTCTGGGCTATGGGCAGACTGGTGTCCCGAGAGAACCAGGACAGAACTAGGTTGCTCTGAATAGAAAAGGGGGCAGGAAAGATGTAAGGGCCATGCAAGGGGAGCGTCTGGAAAGAGAGAATGAGAGTCAACAGCTGGTGACCCAATGAGTGACTTGGAAAGACTTACCTAATGAGGATGTTTGGAAAGAAATGCTATGTACTGAGAGATGGAACTCCCACGTTCTGTCTTCTCAAATTCGCAAGCAAATTTTGTACACTTAGCTGATGCTATGTGTAATCATTTTTCTTTGGTGGTGGTGTGGAGAGAGAAGGTGAATAAGTGCAGAATCTTAAGTCTGGCATGAGGCAAAAAATAAAGGTTTCCTCTATAAAATCGCAATGTCCTCCACCTTTTCCTTTTGGTACTGGATATTGAACCCACGAGTATTCTACCTCTGAGCTATACCTCCAGCAGTTTTTACTTTTTATTTTGAAACAGGGTCTCACTAAGTTGCTGAGGCACTTGCAAAATTGCTGAGGTTGGTCTTGAACCTGAGATGCTACTGTTTCAGCCTCCCAAGTACCTGGATTACAGATGTGTGCCACTACGTATAGCGTATATCTCTCCTTTTGACCCTAGAAAACTTCTCAAAAGAGTGACTCAGTCTCCACTTTTTCACCACTAGTTTACTTGATTCAGGCTCCCTGAGCAGATGAGTCCATCTGTAGCTTAAGCTGTTAGTAGATGTAGATTGTTCTCAAGGCTGTTGTTCTCCAATCCAGTCTTCTCTCCAGAACTTCATGCCTATATATCTATTACTACCTAGATGTTCATCTAGAAACTTCCAAGTTCTTGATTAAAGTAAATATGTCAAATCTGAACTCATTTCCTTCCCCTTCTTCCTAAACCTACTCCTCTTCAGTCTTTCTCCAACTTAATGTTTTCAGTGTCTATCAACCATTCTAAATTAGACATCATGCATGACTCCTTCAACCATTCCATTCAGACATCAAACCCTACTCAATTTACCTGCAATATCTTATTTTGGCTCCTTATAATTTCTCACTTAGAAAATTGCATGAAACCGAGCTGGGCGTGGTGGTGCACACTTGTAATACGAGCATTTGGGAGGCTGAGACCGGAGGATCCGGGTTCGAGGCCAGCCTCAGCTACCTAGTGAGGCCCTCCGCAACTTAGTGAGACCCTGTTTCCAAATAAAGAATAAAAAATAGGGCTGGGGGTATATCTCGGAGGTAGAATGCCCCTGAGTTAAATTCCCAGTACCATAAAAAGAAAAAAAAAAAAGGAAATTGCATGAAACCCATCACTCTTATTTTTTTCTACCTATGGAAGGTGTTTTCTAATTTAAAACGATTTTAATACTTTCATAACAGCGAGATTCAAAGTGATACATTCAAACATGCACACACTACTCAGTGTGTTTCTCCCCATACTGATCTCGGAGTTCTACAAGGTATTTTATTCATCTCTTTTTCTTCAGCTCTCTTTCTCTAGAGTCTAGCTCCTAGGTAGTGGATCAGTTATTTATCTATTGCTACATCCCACCCCACTTCTCCCTCCTTCCTCCCCATACAAGTTAATGACATTAGTAGGGATAACTTCATCTAAGGGCATAATACTACTTGAACTTTTTCCCTCCTCAACTCTTCTTTATCCCCTCCCCCAATGCCCTTCCACAATTCTACTGGTCTCTCTCCTCATTTAGCTGAATTCTCTTTTCTTTCCTATTTTCTCTGTAGCTTCCACATATGAGAGAAAAAACATGACCCTTGACTCTAAAAAAAACAAAAACAAAACAACAACAATAACAACAAAAAAACCTCAACCCGAAGACTTATAGAGCTGATACACAAATTCAGCAAAGTAACTGTCTACAAAATCAACTTAAAAATCATTAGCTTTTCTATACACCAACCATGAATCCACTGAAAAAGAAACCTGGGAAACAATTCCATTAAATAGCCTAAAAAAATTACAGCATTTAGGAATATATCTAACCAAACAGGTAAGACTTACACAATGAAAATTATAGATTGCCAAAGAAAGAAATGAAAGACCTTAGAAGATGGAAAGATCTCCTATGTTCCTGGAAAGGCAGAATAAATATTGTCAAAATGGCCATTCTACCAAAAGTGATCTATAGGTTCAATTCCTTCCTTCCTGGATTGAAGTCAGGGGCATTCTACCTCTGAGCTACACCCCCAGCCCTATTTAAAAAAGATTTTTTTTTTTTTTTTTTTTTGAAATAGGGTCTCACTGGTTGCAGAGTGTCTCACGATGTTGCGGAGACTGGTGTAAACCTGTGGTCTTCCTAGTTCAGGCTCCCAAGTACTGGGATTACAGGCATGCACCACTATGCCTGGCTTTACTTCACTTTTTTTTTTTTTTTTTTTTTTTTTTTGCGGTACTGGGGATTGAACTCAGG